>UZAF01017604.1:2582-32012 GCA_900617895.1 Haemonchus placei
CAACTAACAAAGATTTGCCGCATGCCGCAAAGCGAACGTCCGCAACCGGGGAGAAGTTCCGTTACCCCTCCTGTCAGGGAGTAAGTTCCTCATATGTATTTGCAGGTTACATCATTTCCGTACGATGTGCAAAGCTGTAGTGTCAAGCTTCTCAGTTACTCATTCCACAGCTATGAAATAGGAATGAAAACGGAGTTACTTAACAGTTTCGACGTCAGTGGCGTGGTATGAACACCTCCTTCTTGAAATTGATGATTTCTTAAATGAATCACAATCGAGAAAACAATTCCAGGGCAACGATGAATGGGAAGTAACAAATGTGACTCCACAGAGCGAACTTCGATTCAATGATTCCGAGCCCATACAGATAGTAAGTTTAAAGTTCCACTAAAGCCGAGTTAATTGAAAGCTGTTCGCTATCAGTAAATTCGTAATTATTATCCATTACTCGCAAATTAATCTGAATGATAGGAGCGACGTGTGAGGGGGGGGGGGGGGGGGGGAAAAAAAAAAAAAANGGGGGGGGGTGGGACAAATACAAAAAGACTATTTCGAAGGAGTGCGTACACCAACCAGAAAGTAAGCTGCCGCAATCTGGAACTTTCCACAATAGAACAGGTCATTGCAAAGTATAATAGAAAAGTCGCGAATTTTAACACAACAACTACACCGTCGGTCATTTCGCATTCGGACCTTATGACACACATCCGAGAAACCACCGTTACTAAGTACTTCGATATTGTGTGTTGAATTAAATTTTATTCGTGTTTTTCATTAGAATCGTTCGTCATTTTCTTCCTGTTACAGAATGAATTCACGTTCCATCTGAAAAGGAATCCAACTTACTACATAGCCTTGATAATCATCCCATCCTTTATGTTAACATTTTTATGTGTTGCCGGCCTATTTAGTTCAAGGCTCATCGTCGACGATTTAGATAAGGTGAAGTACGTCTCAAGTTATGACCTCTCTGAAATTCTTCTAAATTCATCAACAACTTGACGAAAAAGTTGGCCTAATTACGGCTCCCATATATGGGTAACTCCTGTAGATGTCACTAATCAATGTACTAGGTTGTGCGGAAGTATCTGCTGAGTATCCACTGTAGTCCAAATTTCAATCAAGATTTCCTGGAAGTCATCGAAATATTTACATAGAAATGCTGTAGAAGGACATTACGCTCTTGTATAGGCATAAAAAACCAAGATAATTCATGATATCACAATCGGTTGACCGAGACGAGGGTCATTCTCGACTTTTATGTCCAGGACAATAAAGCGTTAGGCCGAGCTGCCGAGTTGTGCCTAGAACCGCTTAGAAGGGATTCCAAGATTAATTCCTTGACATAAATCTCTGTAGGTTTAAGCAGAAGAGTGGTCGGATTCGGGAGACGGGCAGTAGGAACGGTTTTGAGTAATCGGTTCGCCTCACGCGACTGTCGCAAACTTCGTTTCGCCGCTATTACGGCTCTAGCGTTCTCCATACAGCTTGAGCACTAAGCGATTATTACTTTTGGCATGATTCTTCTGTTAGTTCTTTTGCTCCTGTATTTCCTACTTGCTGCTGCATTCTACCACATTCCTTCGCGCGCGGCGTCCCTCTTGCCGCGACGCGACGATTTCGTTCCATCTGCACCACACCCGCCGGATTCGAACTCGTAAAGAAGTGCATGTTGAATAAATGAAGATCAGTAAATACATAGTCAGGAAAACAAGAAAGAGGTTATTAGACATGCGCATACGCATGGGTAGTGACATCACAGAGAAGCTTCATGAAGGTTTCCAGAAAATCTTAAAAGAAATCTAGGCAACTGGAAAATTTTTGGCAGATACTTTCCATACAACATAATAGTGGAGAAGAATGACCAATGCTTGTTGCTGACCTTCGATTTTTTTTGCTGTGGCTGTAATTTCTTAACGGAGCAAGACCTGATAAGAGGAAATACCTAAAGATTGGTAATAAAACCCATGTTCTTCTGGCGGGGTGTGGTGCAGTAGGATCGAAATTGTCGCGTCCAGGCGAAAGGGACACCGCGCGCGAAGGACTGTAGCAGAATGCAGAAGGGTGTATGACATACAGGAATAGAAAAACTAACAGTAGAACCATGCCTAAAATAATGATCGCATAAGACGCTAGAACTGAAATAACGGAGAAGCGAATGGTCCGCAACAGCCGCGTGCGGTGAACCGATTACCCAAATTCGATCCTACTGCCCGTCTCCCTTTCTGTCGGAATGCTAAAAAGTAGGCCACGCGACAACAGTTGCTAAGAACATACCAAAGACAAGCGTCACTCCTCATCTCAGTGAGTCCTCTTGCTCATTCATTTTCATTTTCTACATTTGTCTCATGACCTCTGATCGGAGTAGTTACGCGATTCAACTTTACTGCTGATACCTAATCAAATCTTTGTTTTTCTCTACGGTTTTACATGAAATTCTGCATATTTTCGATTGTAATTGCCTGTTTTCGGAGCTTCTTCAAGTCGCCTGTTTTAAGCGACTCAAAGACAAAGTTTTGAGGTAGGGATAGAAAAATAACAAAAATAAATAGACGGCGAGCCCTAGACCTGTTAAGCGCGTCTGTCGAATCATCATCATCTCTTCTCTACACGTATATAACATTATTATTCTTGACTTAATGATCGGTTTTAAACTAAACAGTAACCAGATGGTGATAAGAGTAACGATAAGTTGTAGGAGAAGCAGAATTCTCGAGGGCGTGTAGGCATCCTCCCCCTGGTGCGCTAGAAGTGTTACTTGTTCGAAACTATCGTCTTTGTAAGCACATTGGTGAACTCGGTGAACCTTGGGGCTTACTTGGAAGATCTGTTTTAGTGTAGTTAATTATATTATGAATAAATTTATGTGTGTAATAATTTATATCCAGTTATTTTATTGTTTGTTGTTGCTGTCGTTGGCATTTTACCAATTACCAGTTGAGCTACGCACGCTAATGCGTGCACCACATGCCCACTACCGCTTACCTGCGACTTGTTAGAGGACCAATATGAACAGTATCGGCTGACTTCCCATTTCATAAATGTTACCTCACCGCGCTCACGTGTCATTCACACTCTTCGTCGTGCCTACTTGACTTTCGGAAGGACGCACAAAGGGGCATACAAACATACCCACAAAATTACCGCTTTATATATAGAAACAGTCGGACCGCCCGGCTAACGCTGGACTTTCCTCCTTCTTTAGGTTCTAGTTATCGGCAACCGCCCCCCCCCCCCCCCCCCCCCCCCCCCCCCCCCCCCCCCCNCCCCCCCCCCCCCCCCCCCCCCCCTCCCAATTTTTGGAACGAATGATGCTTTCCTGAACACGAAATCCAACACACTTTACATAACTTTGACACAGAACCCAAAAAGAGGGGAGCTTGCATAAACAGAGCAGCACCAGTGGTATTTAGGGTGTGCCGATGCTTACGCCTACGATTAAAAGTGTCAATCGGTCGCTCTTCATCTTGAATATTATGAAACATCAAAGGTTTAACTGATAGGCAACCAAATAATTGAGTAATGCTCACAAATGTTCTCAAGTGATAGTAACACCATTATCAGGTGTTGTTATCACTAGACCTTCTTTCCTACACGAGCACATCATTAGTTGAGAATCCCAAATTATTGGCGGTCGGAAGAGCTTTGTCATAAATGATAACAAAACATAAAGTAACCTTGATCTTCCACCGAGTTGCAAACCTTGCTGGGTAGCGGTCGTAATCTATATAATAGTCGAAATCATAAATACGTAAATACCCGAGGAGGTAAATTCGGTCGGTAAATACTCTTATCAGTCGTGATCAGCTGTTATCAGTTTCTGTTCCTATCATCGGTCGTCTACGATCCCGCAATACCCCACATCACATGCCAAACTGTCAAAGTTCCACTATTAATGACAATATTATAGAGACTCTACGCTTTCGAGGATTTTCATTAGCCATTATCAGTTTTATCAGCTCCTGACATGGCACCAACCGTTCTCGATCCCGTCACCGAGTACCTACGGTCCTGTCACATCTTACATACCCTATTAAAATTCCCAGATTCCATCATTAACAGAATATGCGTCACAAATTTAGTGGCTCTCACCTTCTATGGCTTCTTGTCGGTCCCTATCACTCGTTATCATTCCCTGTCACCGATCATTAACGATCCCTTCACAGCCTACACCACCTGCCAAAGTGCCAAGGCTTCACCGCTAATACAAGGGAGTTACGGACCCTGTGTCTTTTGCTTTTTAAGGCTCCTTATCTGTTTCTATTGATCGCTATCACTTCCTATCACTTACCATCGCTGTTCTCATCGTGGCGCCTATCTCCCTTTCAAATTCGAATGCTTTAGCTACAATGGGACGGGAGTTATGAATTTCAGGTTGGACAAATACACACATACTCACACACTCACACACACACACACACACAAACACACCAACAGAACCAACAGACACACTTAGCCGATTACATAAGTAGGATTGTTAGGTTTTGCTGGAAATTTTGTGAGTAGGCAGCCATTTCCAATAACACTTTTTCCGTACACCTACATATGTCCTGTAATTATACCTTTTAGTCAGGAAATCGTCATTCCGGAAAAAAGTAGTTATCAGCCGTTAGAGAGAATTTTATTCCATTTCAGCATGGTTCGTCATTTTGAACCTCGTCATTGTAAGTGTGGCAATAATGCTGGTAACAGTATTCCCAAAAATCCTGCAATTCCTCGAATGGATATGCCGGTAATTTCGTTCAGCCTTAATCCTCTTACACCCTTGAGGACAGTCTTGAGGACAGTAAGTGTCACGAAGTCCTTATATTTCAAAATCCAATTACACAACAAGCAGTTGCAGATGTCGACAACTACAAAAGGTTCGCAGATGCAGAGGTGTATTCCATGAATGTATGAATGCAGTATTTCTGATTGTTTTCGAGAGTTATGTAGCTAAGAATCTGTTCAACATTGTAATCCTTGGTATTAAAGTATAGGAAAGTGAAGAGCTATAATAAAATGGTAGTAATTTATCTGAGCTGCCTAGTTTTGGTAATTTAATTGAATTGTCATAATTGTCGCATACGCACTCAGAGTTGTGGCATCCGCTGAACCTCAAAATGGTGTGAAAAGTCTTTTTATAGATCCCTAAAAATCTTATCCCGAAAAGATCTCCTAAGAAGTTTGATATGTATATCTATGTAAGTGTTAAATATATGCAAATAAAAATGCAAAATTAAAAATGTGAAGCCCTCTGTTGTAAATGTTGTTTTTGATCCCTTTGTCTCTTTTCACTTACTACCATTGACAAGTAGATTTAAATTGCTCCTCATTTGAGGGTAAGAGAGTCACCTTCATTTAATATGAATTTAACGAGAAAGATTTGCATGACTCGTCAATTTCCCTCTATTGGGTGCCGGAACAACCCTGAAATCTTTTGTCTTCAACAACAAACAGGTGTCACGTAGTTCTGTAGATCTTCATACCAATTATTGTCACCTTACTTGCAAGTTCTAATTTTTGTTTTTATCAAAAACAGTTCCCAATAACAAATCTTTGTCAAAATGCTTATCAGAATCCCGCTACGAAAAGCTTGCTGAAAAAAATTCTCCTTGTTTTAGACTAAACATCCATGCAGCACTCAATAGTTGTGTGTACTTTACAGCTGATTATAACTCCTGAGGGCTTTACCATTTTAGCTATAAAGCTTCCCACTGTTCTGCATTGATCGCAATGGTTCCCCAGGGCTGCCAGTAATGCCCATAGTCCATCTGGGACATAAGTGACTCACTTTTAACGGAACTAACTCATGCTTACATATTTTCGTGGTTCATGTAGATGTGTGTAGCTCTTTCAGAAGATTTTCTGTTTGGCTATTTCAAATGCTAGAGGAGTATGCTGGCTACCGCAGTGAGAGCTCGTTTGAATCCAATGCATTTCATTTATATGGAAAACTTATGTACATAAATACATTTGTCAAGCTCTAGCACGGGATTCGCTTAGGAGCTCATTGATTTCATTTCGTAATGTTCTCGTTTTTTGTGTTCTTTTGCTGCTTGTCTCTTTCCAAGCCCATAGACCACGCAGTTCTGGATGAACAATACAGCTGAAAAGAAACTTTCACGGATTCTTAAAGTAAGGGTTGTTAAAAGAAAGGTGGTACCTGCAAAAGTTGCAATGCAGCAGATGAATGCGCCAAAAAAGTTCCATATTTGATTGTTCTGTTGAGAGCATAGCAATTCTTTCTTTTCTGCACAGAAAGTCATATCCACCTTCTGCGAAAAAAATCAATAAATATTGCAAAATTGCCAAAAATTCTTTAGATTGCCATGGATGAAAAGGGTAACTACTTCATGGTCATATTTACCTACTTTGTTACTAAACCTGCTAACAATAGCTGGTATAAGTACTTTGAAGTCGAAACATTGCTGATCGACGAGAGCACAGAAGGAGTAAATTCCACCAATAAACAGGAAATAGACTGAAAAAAGGTACTGTTGCTTTAAGGGTGGTATAAAGGCGGTGCGAGTGGTGTGGTCTCTCGAATCATAGAGTATAATAAGGGGGAAGGGCAGTAGGAACGGTTTTGTGAAATCGATCCGCCGCACGCGGCTGCCGCGGACCTTTTGCCTCGTTATAACAGTTCTAGCGTTCTTAATACAGCTCAGTTGCTACGCGATTATTACTTATAGCATGATTCTATTGTTAGTTCTTTTGTTCCTGAATTTCTTACCTACTGCTGCATCCTGTGACATTCCTTCACGCACGGCGTCCCTCTCACCGCGACGCGACAATTTCGTTCCTACTGTACCACACCCATCATAAGGTCCCTTTCAATCAAATTCATGAAATCACGAAAAGAGTATCACAATGTTGGCGGGTACATAAAAAAACAAGGTAGTGGACCAGTAAATACAAGTAAACTGGTATAGACAAAGAGGAAACGAATAGATAAAACTAAATGTACGAAAATGGCTTCAAATATATAAATAAGTGACATTTTTCAATTGAAGGAGTGAAATAGGTTTACCTAAGGACACAGAAGAGACAAAGCACAGCATCAGGACCCATAATATGAGAAAGCCTTGAGAGCCGAATGACGACATGAACAATAGGCAGGGTGAACCGCAGTACGCAAGCATATTTGAAAATACTCGAGCTGAATAAAGCTTATATCAAGGCACAACATAGCCTTATAAATATTAAAAATAACAAGTCAAATATTTACCACATGGCCCCATTGTTTATCAAGAATCGGTACAAATCTAGGTGAAAGCGGTTTGTGGCTATCAAGCGACTGACAGTCGACTGCACCCCATCATGGACTTACTTTATGAACCGTAGCCGTATATCACCTTCCAAACCATCTTCCTAGGGATGAAATCCGACCCGCTCTAGCAGATTCCCTCCCAGATCGAGTTCCAGCCCTTTTTGGCATGGTGAGAAGAAATGTTTAGTATCGGAATATTGAGCAGCCTTTTCAGCAGCGGACAGCTGACATAACATCCACCGGCACCTGTTCTTCTTGTCACCCGCGTGCAACTGTTCAGCTACTGTTGGATGATTCTACTTGGCAAGATTACAGGTAGTCTCATAAGTACTTCAAACCGTGAACTACCTAGCACATTACACGGCTAGTGAGTTGGAGGCAAAATTTGAACCTCGGACGAGTCTGGTACCACTGCATTTTGGGTAAGTGCTGAAAACCGAAAAAAAAACTTGAATAGAATTCGTGTTACACCGCTGTACATTGTTTAGAGTTCTTATTGGAAATTTTCGTCTTCAGAGCTCGCCACTTTTTGAAATCCTGGGCCATCACAGATATGGTACTGAATTATGCTATTTCCATAAACGTTGCATTAGCCTCTGCGATGCCCTGGGGTGGTTCCTACTTATTTGATGTATGCTGGCGCCTGAGAATTTTGGTCGATTGGGGTTAAAAAAGAGTAAAAAATCTGAATAGCACTGACCAGAGGAAAATCTATTCAGTGTTCTCATAAAGCTTTTTTCACTTGAGGGCACTTGTCTAGCTACAAAGTCTATTACAACGAAGACATGCGGAAGTCATCCTGACCCATCCATATTCCACCAGACAAATTATATACGACTTAACGGCTGGCCTTTCTTCCACCTTGTGCTATACAAAACAGTAAACTACGAACAGAGTGGAACGCTGCCACTGCTGACGCACCCACGTTTTTGATGCATCGGAGGAGGCCGAGATAGATCAGGCTTACGCTCAAGAATTTGGTGAGGATTTATGGAAGGACAGTGGACGCAAGAACGATGAATCTCGAACGAAATGAACAGTCTGCACAGAGAACACGTCAAAAGTTCCAATTTTTCAATCCAGAGCCTTGCAGGCTTCCCTGGCCAGCGGAATTCGCGGAATTCAGACTGACCCCCGTGTGCACATTGTAATATTTAGGACCTTACGTCACCTACTTCGATTCAGGTAGACGATTTCGCTGTGAAAAATGTAATGTGAAGCCGTTGCGTAGATATAACTCAAAAATCCTTGAGAATGAAATGAGGAAGATGTTTCCCCTACAGAGAGTACAATTAACTTTTCAGTGATACACTCGCTCTTCACTTCATTTTCTAACTTCATGATCAGGTGAGTGTGAAGTTCTGTGACATTATCCCAGTTGGAGGAAGTGGTGTAGTGGCAAGTGGCGCACTATTACACATGCATATTCACGGGTTCAAATCCGGGATCGATATCCACCCGTGCCGACCACGCCCTTCATCTCACTGGGGTGGGGTAATTGGTACCAGACTCGTCTGGGAGGATAAAAGCACTGACTTGTACATCGGTTGGCCACCGCAACTCATTGTATAGGACATATACGCATTCAATACGTCACTACGATTCTGAATGGAAGTCGAATGCGTGGGCGCATTCCTCAGACGGGATCGACTAACGCCCAGAGACTTTATTCTTTTTCCTTTACTATCTCATCAACACCTATAGAAGAGAAAACTACGAGAAAATAGGCGAAAATAGAGAGGAACTAGAGAGAGTAGGTAGAAAGGAATTCCCAAAAAAGCGAGTATAGGGATATCGCCTGCAGGTCGAATCTCAGAGTTGGCAAGAGCGGTCCTAACATGTTCCTCTGATGCCAGCGCCCTAGTGATATAGTGTGGGCTTGAGTACCGCTTTCCGACTTATACTTTGAGCGGTTAGTACTGCAGTTATCACCAGTATTGTAACTACTTGCCAGAAACTGTGCGTGCGTTTATACAAGCAGGTAATGGAGAATAGCAAATACTCACCAGATGCAAGATAAATGAATAACAGATAGAGGATTACTGCAGCAGTAATAATAAAAACAATAGCTTGCAAAAAATTTGAACTAAAATCACCGATAGAAACGAATGCGTTGACCTGAAACAGTAATTTTTAGTTGTCCCGCTAACGGTTCCAATATGACACACAAAAAATGTACTAACTTGTTAAATCACATTAAACAACCTTCACATATACTTGTTGAGGATTAAGGTAAAAATCAATTAGGTTATCAAAAATAATTATTTGTTCATAGAAGGCCTTAAGATGGGCTTCATTTGAAGTGACGGAGAACATTTCACAGGTAAACTCAAGCAGAGGCACAGAATATGGCCCAGTAAGAGCAGACTATGAGAAAACTAATCATTTATGGTATTTAAATAAGTAAGTATAGTAAAAACAGTATTAAGGAGGTCCAACGGGAAAAATCAATATTCATAGTTTGTCAGCTATACATAAAAGGATTCTCGAAATCTGGATAGGATATCAGAAAAACCGCCAGCTCATTTATTTGTAATAAATTTGAGTACGAATCCCTTGAGCTGTCCGCTCCCTTTGAAAAAATGAAAACAATAGAATATTATAAATAATTGTATAAGGGCAGCAAGAATCTGGGACCACATCAACTGGGAGTATATGGGCCTCTTACTTTAGCAAAATCGGTGATGTATTTTTCTCAAAGAAATTCTACTTATGGAATTATTATAACGAATGGTTACATCCAATGACATTCTTTGGGATCTTTTTTGATCAAAATCGAGATTTAAGAACGCTAAGTTTTGTTAAATGACATCTGCAGGAAACAATTTTGTTATTCTACGGTAATATAATTGTTTACTTTTCAATTTTATACTTTATATCAGACTTTGAGTCACGCGGTTGTAAATGGTTTCACCCGCAAACACGATAATACAGCTGCAAATTAGTACCTGCTTAGAGAAACCGCTTAGAGCTTTCTGGAAGAGTATACTGTATCCCAGACAAGCAATAAGAGCCACTATTGTGGCTAAACCAGTAATCCATGCAGATACAGGGGGCTTCATCTTCTGAACGATACACAAAAGTGTACCAGTTATAATAAAAATAATGTGAGTAATCATAAAAATGGAAAACACAGTGGCGCGATTGCCATGAGAGAGAAGTCTGTGTGTGTGAGCGATGGTATGGCCATTGTGCGATGCGCAGCAAAGGAATCCATAGAGGCAGAGGTGTAATTTGTACGAGAAAAGTGAGTGCTATCGAAAAAATAGAGGAGAAACCAAGCTTCGGACCTAACGCCCCCTGACGTCACTCCCAAAAATAAGCAAAAAATTGGTCACAAACGGTCGTCGAGGTAACCAACGACAAAAATATGTTTTTCACCGATTTGTGGGGTAACGTACGATCGACGTGTGATGAGAAAGATGGATGTGTCTGGGAGATGAGCTGCTAAGCTGTAAATATCGGCTTAATTTGTTATTGGAAATAGTATTGATGGCCAAAGTTGAGATAATGATGTATGATGATGATGCACATTGAGCGGAACTTTTAATGAATCGATACTTACAGCGAATTCCGGTTTTCTGTCGTGCGTTTCGTGAAGAAGACGAGATTCTGCATCTTTTGACATTTGTAGCTTCACGGTAAACAGACCACCGGTGAAGTTCTTGTCAGTGATAGTACCGATATAATGGCGACACACATTCGTATCCCAGTAGACAACACTCAGCCGACGATCGATAGTCGCTGGGTGGCCCAACAAAAGAACACCACGTGCGGTAAATCACTAGCAAAGTGGAACCGGAAATTTTTGATCTTACAAAAATCTAGTGAAATCACCAAATATCACATGGAACAAACCTGCTTGAAGCCTTTTTAAAGGCTACACGGCTGCCTTCAACTTTACTCAACTTTATCGGGCTACAAGTATAACTTTAATGGCTTCTTATATTAAGAAAAAAAGTGCATTCTAATCTTTCACTTCGGCAGCGTTCTTATCCGATACCAAAGATAGTATGCAAATAGAAATGATTATTCATGAAATCGAATGGCTATAACTACTAAGTAAACAAAACAGATGTTACGACTACAAAGTAAACAAAGTCAAATGTTCTTAAGATTACGATTTGGAACCCGTCCTCTGACCCTATTTCCGCCCTCTTTCCGTCTTCTCGAGTAATTTTCTCAAAGCCAGCTTGTTCTTATGTTAGATTAACAACACCCTCTAATTACGGATACAGCTCTTGAAACAGGATATTTTCGCTCGAAAAAAGGAAATCTCTAAAGGAATTTCTTATACTTCCGCAGTGCAAGTGCTTGAAGTCTTCAAACTAGGTAAAGGTAAGTAAGGATTGAATTGTGACAGCAGCAGGAGCTGGAGACGATGGTGGTGGATTGGAGGAACTCATTTGTGAAGGAAATACTGATTGGAATTGTTTTGATTTGATTCGATTTATTACATGTTGAGCAACATGTGGTAACAGATAATCAAACAAAAAAACCAACACAACTTTACAAAATGAAACTGATAACAGTAGAAAACATAAATCTCAGCGAGATACATGGAGTTAGCGGGAAACAGAGCATTTGAATTTTCTAAATCAGGTCGAAAGTTGAACAGCCCTGCACATCCTTGTGTACTCCATCCAACTCGAAGAGTGAAAAACTCGCGACCCACCGATGACCTAGGAAGCCGAAAGGAGAGCCTGAACTTGTCATCTCTAGTCCTAGTCAGGATCATTTGAAAGAAGAGATGACTATTCAAGTTGATTCGGTTGTTGATGATGTTATACACCATCAAAACGTCATTAACCCTCCTCCTCAAATCAAGTGAGTTTAAATTGAGCATTTTGTTGCTGAAGACATCTTTGGATATACTGCTATAAATGAACCCTAACGATCTAATGAGCAACCTTCAATGAATTGTAAGAAGATAAAAATATTTTTTCAAAGTAATGAACATTTCAATTTTTTAAGGGAGTAAGCAAATGCCATTAAATATAGTAATAGAAAAATCAATAAATAATACAAGTTTGCGACAGAGAGAGAACACCTACGTGTTTCTGACTAGAGTAAGAGGAAGTTCAGTTGACGTGGCGAAGAAATAAAATAGACTTCACATAGGTTTGTTCGTGCTCGTTTACTTGTGATGAAGAGGTTATAAAGAGGTTTTCAAGTGAACGTTTGCGAGAGAAGTTCCCTTTTGTTGATATGCCGTCCATTAGCTTTCTGGTCGTTGATCATTTTTCGATCTCATCTGTAATATTAAAGAAGGGTGTGGTGCAGTAGGAATGAAACTTATCGCGTCGCGGCGAGAGACGTCGCGCGCGAAGGAATGTAGCAGAGTGCAGCAGCAAGTAAGAAATACAGGAATACAAGAACTGACACTAGAATCATGATAAAAGTAATGATCGCATAGCGATTGAGCTGTATGAAGTACGCTAGAACTGTTATAAGGAGGTAAATGGTTCGCGACAGCCGTGTGCGGCGGATCGATTACACAAAACCGTTCCCTACTGCCCGTTACTCATTAAAGAAAGCTGGTGAAATTGTGTTCACATCTGGATATGGGAACCGCTCTCAAAATTCCTCCCCTTCGCCAAGTAAGAACGTAAGGCAAATGCCTTAGCTAAACCAAGATACTGATGTATGTAGGTGGAAAATTTGATCGTTTTCATATGAAGGGGCCTGCCAACAGCGATTCGTTCCTAACACAATTCCTGATTACTAAAAAAAGCGACTTCATGAATGTAGGACGTACAACCGGAGAGCCACTATAATGCTTGAAGAACTTAAAGGTAGCCTTTCAAGTTATGAACTTCCATTAAAAGGCCAACATTGTAATTGTTGATTGCACAGGTTAACACCCATGCTAAAGTAGCGAAAAGTATAAACACCCAGAAGTAACGAACAAGAGGACATTTCCTCGGCAATCTAAAGTTCACTAAATTCACTTGATCTGTTTAAAATATGTACAGTGTTAGATTACTTCATCCGGTTTTTACTTTACTAGACTGAGGTTCCTGCAATACTTGGGAGTTTAAATCAAAAAAAGTATTACTCACATCTATCGCGCTGGATAAATAGTTGCCCGGCCATATCTAGCGACAAAATTCAACGCATGCTCTTTGTTTTTTCGACAAACTCCAAGAATTTTCGTTTGAAGGGCTGTGGGGATACTGTTTTTCTAATAAAAAGAACTTCCGGAGTTTCAGATCCACGCAAAGTGAAATAAAAACAAGTGGTAATACGAAATTTTGATGAGATTGTGGTGAAAGGCGGCGCTGGTAGCCTTCCCGTAGTCTTCAAAAAATAAAGTATCAGATTGGCAAATATGTCCTGCGGCAAAATGGAGACCTTTTTTGAATCATTTCTAAATTTTTTTGATATCAATCAAGGAAGTCAACAACCTTCTTTTATTCTTTGAGCCAACCACTGATGCCATCTCTTCAGGAGTGAGGGATCTGTGACTCAAAGAAGTAATTGACTGCCGTTTTTTGATCACATTAAGTTACGAATTTCCTTTACACAACGGGATGCTCAAAAAGGCGGAGCCCATGGTAGTTAAAAGGGGAGTACGACTGATGAGTAACCTGGAACCAAGCGGGATCGGAGAACTTATGACGTGGGTCTAAAGCGGATTTCGACGTGCGTTGTCCCTCTGTAGGGACTTGATTTAAGGTTTTGATCGTCCTTCTCTAACCCCCTTGGCTAATAAAGGGGATCATAGTGGCAAGCGATAGCTGTGTCCATCTAGTTTCGTTTAGCAACTTATATTGGATGGATCCCTCCAAGCTCCATTGAATCAAGGGACGATGCTTGCGGTACTCCGAAGGCTAGTATCTTCTGTAGTGAAGCGATCCAACCGATTGTTGACCGTTGATCGGTGAGCAGTGCCAGCATTGATTAGGTTGCTGATAATTTGAGCTGCTATATCCGCGTTTTTCCCTTGGCGTGCTTAGAAGAAAGTTATGGTACGAATCGGGTGTTGTCCATTCATTGACGGTAATGCTGCGAAAACCCACACGGGTACCCTTATTTGCTCGTGTGTTGGTTGCCCGGAAAACGTCCTACAAGTTTATCACCCTTGCTGCCGTGTTCACACTGTTGATACAAATTTTCAACGCTTCAAATTGTTTGTCGCAGGGCTTTTGTCAACCTAATAAAAAAGGTTCCAAGGACCTTTCATTCAAAGAAAATTTCATGAGGCTGACGTGGAAATAAAAGGTGAGTTCGTTTCCTTTGTTTGGTGGGATACAGGTTGATGTCCTGTCCTCCAGAAGAGCCAAATGCGAATTATCGGTAAATGATATAACAGTGGTGAGATCACCCTGCTCCTAAGCAGTTTCACTAGCCCTTTTTTAGCATTTTTTTCATTTCTTAAATTCATGGGGAAACCTGACTCTGTTTTCAATTTTGTAACGTTGGGGCTCAACAGTTCCTACTAGGTTCTTTTTTTATTTTTTGGCCAGATGTGGCGCAATGGCAAATGGCGCACTATCACACACATACATACATGGTACAGTGATCGGATCTCCGAATTATATTCGTTCAGGTCAACCAATCTTCCATACCTACGGAGTAACTTAATTGGTGCCAGACTGGTCTGGGAGGATAAATAGACTGACTTGCACGTTGGCTGGCAACAAACCATAGTCAGGTTATTATGTATATAGGCCACATACACATTCAAACGTCTTTACGATAGGAGTGAAAGTCAAACACAGGGGTGCATCCCAGAAACGGGATTAACCAACGTCAAAAGGCCTAATCCATGATCTTTTCCCACGTTCAACTTGTTCATTTTCTGGATACAGTGTACCTCGTGCTCTGTTACTTTTAGAGATTGACTTCCGATGTATCGGTTTCAAGTACGTATTGTGGAACGTCAAGTACATTATATCATGTTGTTGCATAGTTGTTGTTCGGAAAATTCTATTTGAAAAAAACCATAAAAACATTTTACAAAGACACGTTCAAATAATTACTCCGCAACATATCTACCATCTTCGTCAAGCACTTCTTTTCCCATTTGCTAGGCAGTCTGGTTCCACAGGCAGGAAGTTTTGATTCTTGGAGGCGATCCACGCCTTGACATCGGCCATCAAGCCATCCACTTCATCGGAAATTCTGTTCGTTGGCCAAATTTTCAACGGACGATTGACGTGATAATCCATAGGAGTTTCTGCTGGTGAATGGGGCGACCGTAGCAGCAGATTCCATTCCTTATTCGGCTCTGGCTGACTGTTCCATCGCCGATTGAGATCACTCCATGACTGTGCCACCTTCCAACCTTTCTCGAAGTGATAGAGCATAATGTGGCGTATATGAAGAGGACTTCTTAGACATATTTTAACTAAGGAAAGCAGGAAGATTATTGGGTTGATGCATAATTATTGCGGGGGTTTCGCGGCTTTTTTTCTCTCAATAGAATTTGAATATTAAGTTCGCGTTTTTTAAGAGATGATCTGATTGATTTCATCGACAAAGATGTACTTAGGAAACCATCCGCATATTCGCGAAATCAGGCTTTACTACTTCAAGAAAGGTTGGAAGGTGGCAGAGTCATTCTGCGATCCCAGTAACTTTGCAGCGATGGAACAACCAGCCAAAGTCAACCAAGAAATGGGATCTGCTCCTAATTCTGCCATATTCACCGACAGGAACTTCCACGGATTATCTCGTCAACCGTTCGCTGATAAAATTGTTAGGGAATAGAAGTTACGTCGACTTAGAAGACTTGCTAATGTCAAGGCGTGTATCGCCCGCAAGGATCAAAACTTCCTCGCTTTTGGAATCGGACTATCTAGCCAATGGGAGGCAGTGCTTGATGTAGATGGTGGATAAGTTCTGAAGTAGTCATTTAAACATGTTTTTGTCATATTTTTGTCGTTTCATTAAATAAAATTTGTTGAAAAATCCGCAATAATAGTGCATCAACCTTTTACTTACAATTAGACAATCATTGATAAACATGTCCCCCAACTCTTTTATTATAATGTATTTGCCTGTTCGTACTCCGACGGGACATTAAGTAAACCAGTGCTTAGGGTGAGAAAACATGGTTCAATTTGGCTTTTTCCACTCGATCAGAACCACTGGGATATATCTCAAAGGTAACGAAAGTGCCAAGCCGAGTTATTGCAGGAATCACTGGTGACATTCGAGGCCGTTTCTGAGCCCTTAACTTTCTAATAAATTTGAACTCAATTTCGGTGTTGTAAAACATAGAGATAAACTGCTTTCTAAGTTTTGATGAGAAGTCATTGCTAATACATACTCATTACTAATGCTTACATTACATCACCAGAAATCGTTTCGGGAATTTTTACGAGCTTTGCATTTGGTCATTCTAATGACGACCGTCTTTTCAAAATATCTCATTTTTTGAAGTTGTTCAACGAACAAAAAATTCACCAAGGTAGTGTACTCCTTCGACAAAAACACCTTTACTTGCAATTTAGAAGATTTTGTAGGACCATGCTGTATGTAAATTCATTCAGGCCTGATGTAATGTTTTGAGAAGAAGGATTGAAAGAAAGTGGAAACTTAGATGAATAAAATAAAAAATACAAAAAACACAGAACAAAAATTTTTATTTAACCCACTGACAACCATGCAGCCCACATGTGGACTGCATGGTCGTCATGGGTTAAATAAAAATCACATTCTCGAGTACAATGTAGCCCTCCAATTTTACACAGAAATCTCATCACTTCTTTTTTTTTCGGATCAACATTGTCATCAATTTGAGTTGCCCACGATTATCGGACTCCTCGTTACAGTTGTCCCGTCTCAGCTGCTGAAGGGTGTGAGGTTATTCCTGTCATCCTTAATAGTTTTGTTCTTGTATTGTTGAAGCTACTGCCAGCAGTTAATTGAAGTTCATACATATGTGTTGTATACATGAAGTCGGTCTCTGTACATAAGCCCAAGAGCTATCCACGGCAGCCGTTTGTGGGCAAATTTATGCTGATTACAAAATTGAAGCGAAAGAGCACAATTAAAACTTTCACAAAATTAGGTTTCTGCATGCAAGTGGTGCAGTAGGAACGAAACTGGCGCGTCGGGGCGAATGGGGCGTCGTGCGAGAAGGATTAGCAGAATGCAGCAGCAGCTAAGAAGTTCAGGAAGAAAAGAACTAACATTAGAATCATGCCAAAAGTAATAATGGCCATCGATTGAGTTGTATGAAGAAAGCTAGAACTGTAATAACGAAGCAAATGGTCCGCGACTGTCGCGTGCGCGCCGAATCGATTACACAAAACCGTTAATGCTACCCCTCTCCTGCAAGCAAGGTACTCCATGAAATACCTATGAGCACTGATGCGTCTTTTATGTTTCAAGAACTTTTCGCCAAAATCAGTGCTGTTGTGCAAGGCTGTGGAAGTGTCTAGGCTTTCTTGTTTAACACAAATTTTGACTGCTGGCGCAATCCAATCTGGCCTAATAAGAGTTACTTACAATAAACGATGGATATGCACATAATCCGACTTAAAACGTATTAGTTCTGCCTCTGAAAAGTTTGGGTGAGAGTATTTCGCCCATATTCCCACGGCAAGCGGCAGTGCTTAATCAGCGGCCACCGTGTCCTTCCACTGGTAGGCCGCGACTGCGGTGATCGGATGCGGTGAACACCAAACGATTTTCGGGGAGAGGTACCCACACCCGTACTGTTAGGTACTGTTAGTAGTCGGTATACACGGTAGATATTCGTCAAAGTTACCATTTACACTGCGAAACGGGAGGTCATTTCCGCCTTCCATAATTCGAAAAACTGCTGAGAAACAGTCCACTAGTAGAAATCTCACCCATAGAATATGATTTTTCCAGTTCTTTCTACTGGCGCATTCAATTGAGGGTATAAAAAAGTAAATAAATAAAATAATTCAGGTTACTAATTACGTACACGTCATGAGAACGACCAGAAAGACCGAGCTGGCGCAAGAGGTACTAAAGCGGCTTGAATTCCCAATTCCTAATTCACTCCGATCAGCCAAAGTCCCTCTGAGTTCAACAGGGCAACAAATCGATTCCCCTCATTATAGGGAGATGTCAGGAGAATAAGTAATGGGCAGTTATTGTATTTGATTGCATATATTAGAACCAAGTCCTTTTAGACGGTTTGCTTAGCCTGATCAAAAATCAAGAGCTCGGTTCTTCTTAAACGGATTGAAAATTTTGTCCTACGTATTCAAAAGCCACCCTGAACCGGTTTGGAAGAGTTCAGTGCGTATCGCAAGCGAATTCGCCGGCACCGACTAGTTCCACCTCTGACTTTGTGATTTACCACCTTACAGTTGAAAAGTTCAGCACTTAGTATTGGAACCACTGAGAAGAATGAACTTTTCGAGAGAATGTGGTTAAACTGGTTAATTTTGAAACAAAAGTGAAGGTACTTGGAGGTTCTGCAATAGCGGCGAAACGATGGGTTGCAGAGTGGCTCAAGTGGTCCCATCATGGAATTTAGTTGACTCTCAAGTTCGCCCATCTCAATAAAACATATGTTCAGCGATTTCGATACCTGAAATCACCAAACTCTAACTTGTTTGATCTTTCCTTTTGTAGCTTCAACTTTTTGCAGCGGAACTCGACGGGAGAGTTACTGTTAAAAGAGTTACACCATAATTTTCGTGTCACAGCTTGTTCCCTTCAACCCTGTATGACAAAAGAAGTCACAACAGTTTGGCATTCAAACGATTGTTTTCGATGCTCATTCATATCACAAAGTATAACTTCGCCAAGGTCATTATTGATCGCCTTTACTTTCCAGTCTAAAGTAGGCAATCATCGAAAGTCGAAGAAATACGTGTGTACGTGCACAAAGTACGACCCCTTGAACATTTTTTCTTGGGTGTTCGCTCGGAGAGTCGAGCCATTCGATCATGTCGTACAGAGTTGTGATGGAGATTGTTCGATGGACTCTAGACCAGATTGAAATCGGTCAATTGCATACCAAAATGAAAAGAGTCACGAAGTCACACATTCTCCCAGAGTGGGTTCAAGTCTAGACATAACATTAAGGAAGTACACCACGGACAAATCGCTAATGAACAAAGAACACGACGATCACGACCACTCAGTAAACATTCGGAGAGAATGTCTCTACTTTTACACGGAGTGCCTTTGCCGATCACATGCGATTACCATTCCAATTCCGATTATCGCCAATTGAACTAACTGTGTGTTCGTTCCAAGAATATTTTGCTAGCTGAGAGCGGCGGCTACTTAAGGAAAAGCTCGAACGCCATTGCTGCTGTCTTTGAAGAATTTGCCACAAAAAACAATGAATGTTAGATTATCACTTCATTACAGAGTACAAACCACTTACTGGACTGCAATGGAATGTTCAGAAAAAGTCGTGCTTTGGTGCCGGATGTTCAACAGGTTGCACGAGAACAATAAGTATCGCCCATACCGATATTTATATGTTTATTCAGTAGTAAGAGATCTCTTTCCATAAGAACTTAGGGCTTTCTTTGGCAAACAAGTATCATTAAAAAAACTAGTAAAATTTTCCCAATAATTGTGAGAAAAAGCCTTAATACGGTTTTTTCATGCACTAGAATTTATCCAATTTCTCAGGGCCCTCAGGGTTGATGGGATTGACGCCATGAAAGTCTACCACATTCTACCGACGTAAGGATGACCCTGCCGAGGCTCGCTATTCATTACCAGAACGTTAATGCTTTTCGCTCAGATGACGGTGAAGCTTCTCCAAGTTGATTTCCAAGTTGATTGTTTATTCTAATTATTTATTCAAGTACACGGTAACGTCCAGCATATAATGCAAGTCGGAAAAGGAGGGGGTCAAAAAAGCTTCATTTTATCAGCGAGGACTAGCCATTACTGTGGAACTGCCGTTTAGATCTCTTTTCATATGGTTTATGGTTTGAAACAAAT
Source organism: Haemonchus placei (assembly GCA_900617895.1). NCBI lineage: Eukaryota > Metazoa > Nematoda > Chromadorea > Rhabditida > Trichostrongylidae > Haemonchus > Haemonchus placei. The sequence continues at coordinate 22,735 of UZAF01017604.1, forward strand.
GGTTTCTTTCACTCTTCAATAAAATACGGATTAACAGGCTGTGAGGTGGGCGAAATTCAGCCGAATGGAACTTGCTAGTTGTCCTAGAAGCCTCTCAGCACATCAGCCCGTATACCGTTTAGTGAGTTTTTTTTGTTTTGCACACTTTTCAAATTACACGAAGAGACTTCCTAGTTTTTTGATTTTTGGCTACTTAGCATTCGACCTACCGACCTAAGAAGCCGTAAAAAAAATCTAGTCAAGCAGCTCTTGGAAAGTAATAGAATAGTTTTTTTTGTTAACTGGTAGAACTGACAGTAGCAACAAATCATGCTTCGAATTGTCCTTATAAAATCCATACGAACCCGATGAAACGCAGAACATGCATTTATTTCAGGTTTGCCGTTCATCTTGACCAGAAACCAATGAAAAATCGTCTCATACCCCGATAAAAATTGCATAATCTCGATGTAATTGAGAGCGGATGTCAATCTGAGACATGCCATTCACCTCATTCCGTAACAGATGAAATATTACTTTAGTTTCTCTGTAAATATAAATTATGTTTTCGAAAGTTGAGCAGTTATTTCATGAATAGTGGTGTTGTTCTTCGTAGTCCTAGTCAGTTCACTCGTCATCATCGGGTTTCAAAGAACCACCAATGATCAGCAACATGTGGGTACCCTTGTCATCATGGAAATGTCCAGGCACGCAGTCAGGAGCACCCCAGTCGTGAACGCCATTAGTCTGCTTGCAGATGGACTCGACATCGGCATAGCAATCACTCAAAGAAATTGATGAGTGCATTTTTCGAACACGTAGGAAACGAAGGATGGGATGTTTCTCTTAGAAATAGCTTCTTTTGGCTATCAGGCACGAGTCAAGTAGCAGGTGCAAGTAATGTGGTCCAGCATCCACTTCACTGTCTAAAAAACGTTTTATGAGCAGGCGTGAGAAGCCTTTGCTATTTTTGCGTCAGACTTCCCTGTCCTCCAGAAATCAGCTGGAAACAGTGTAAAAATAAATAATTTTAATCAGAAATCATTCCCCTGAGTAAGTGCATTCACCTCTTCTTCCCCGTGACCTTGGAAAATTCGGAAACGAAGAAGAAGTGAACCTTTCGGTCAAGAGCAGTAACGAAAAGATAATCATCACTTCACGATTCGATTTCGGAGGGTTGAAAAAGTGGGAACACGAAAGTAATCTACTCCATAAGAAATCATCTCCATGAGTGATGGTGAAAGAGCTTTTTTTTTGATTCCGGTTTCAAAATCTGCATTCTGCAACTTATGATACAGTTTCCAGAGAAAAAAAACCTTTTCGTTTTCCATATTATAAATTTTCAAATGTATGAAATCATACTACCGTGTATCACATCATATCATAACATATCATATCTCATCATACCATATCATGTCACTAAACTGACAATTATTACTGGTTATCATGTCATATCATACCATACGTTCCGCATTTATCAAGTTGTAGCATGTCATGCACGTGGAAAATAGCTTAATATGTATTTAGCTGGTTATAGTATCGGTGGGGAATTTTCGATGACTACAAGTGGGAAAGACTGAGACCTTGTGGAGTGAAAGTTTTGAGCGTCACTCCTCTAAAGAAATTAGCAGCAGCGTTTTTATTTACCTGTTAACTCATCTAGGTCACAGTGGTTCGCTTTCGGGAAGCACCTTGACTAGAGTAGCCTCACAATTTTTGGAAGGGCATTGTTGACAAAATTAGAAATCGAAAAGTGAAAATCACCACGTTCATAACGGGTGGATTTTCTTAAATTCCAAAAACGAATTCATTGCAGGACATTACGCACATGGTCAACTAATCAAAATACGATTGCGCCATGAGAGCCTTCCATTTCCCGAAGCCGGGTTTTTGTTAGAAGTCTTGGTCCTGGCCACTACAGTCGAGTTGAAAATTAGTCCTCCTGTAGAGAATCAATAAGGATCCAGAACACAAGTCACGGGTGCACACTCACTGGTTGCTTCAATAGCGGATCGACCCAAACCTACTTTAGGGCCTTCAACATGTTTTTGTAGGAGTGGCTAGCTTGAAGATTAGCTTTGAAGAATACCCACTGCGTATGGTTAGCTTTCTTTTAAGATGATGTTTCACTAAAGAAGACTTTTCGTATTCTGATTTGTCGTCTGGTTTAGCTGGATGTCCGTTAACCCTTCCACAAGATTACACTAAGTAATGAGCAGAAATTGGGATCTATTTGTTCCATTGTCGGCAGGTCCGTCTTTTTTAAAGGGCGGAATAAAGGGCGAAAATTCCGACGAGGAAACTAGCAGTTAGACGAAGAAGACAACCTTTTAACGACTTTTTTCGCAAGTGGTCCCAACTAATAAAATACTGCTCCTTACTCGCGTGGCATGTCGTGTGTTCATTTAAGGTAACATGGATTTCCTTCAACGGAAGATCGTTCTATGCGATTATTGCCCAAGTTGCATACTGTATTTTAAAATATGGAAACTAGAAATTGTTGTGAAGAATAGAGAGCACGGTGCCCGAAAAGTACAAGCACTGGGGTGACCGAGGTCGAAGTTTTGTCCCTGACTCCCTATCCTTGCGAGACTTTCGTCGCATCGGGCACTGCGGCAAAATGACAGCAGTTAATAAAAAGCAACAAATCAAAATATGTTGCAAAATAAATATTCGAAAAAGTTCTTTGGTGGGTTCACGGTCCATGTTATCAGCTCTGCTCAACCAGTTCTGTATTGTGGACCAGTTAAAAGAGAGAAATTAGACAGAAAATATTTTTTCTGGTTACCGATAGTATCTGATCGTGCTTTCACGATGACTCCAAGTTGCGACTGTACCAAGGGTGTGCAAAGCCTACCGAGGTGAAATGTAACTGACGGAGGGGTTGTATTCGGTCACATGCAGAAGCAGGAAGACGTATACATGCGAAAGGGATAGAGACTAATGAGGTGGTATATGTGTGGTACGGATATGTAGGGTTCCCTATTCTTGAACTTTGTTGTTTCATTAATTTGATTAATAACAGGATCAAGTTCGACGGAGATTAAAATCAATTTCATTTTTTAGGATCTTTCACATGCGCTTTTTTTGGGGGTGGTGCAGTAGGAACGAAATCGTCGCGTCGCGGCGAAAGAGGCACCGCGTTCGAAGGAATGTAACAGAATGCAGCAGCAAGTAAGAAATTCAAGAATATAAGCACTGACAGTACGATCATGCCAAAAATAATAATCGCATAGCGATCGAGCTGTATGAAGAACGTTCGAGCCGTAATAACGGCGAAACGAAGTTCGCGACAGCCGCGTGCGGCGAGTCGACCACACAAAACCGTCCGTTCCTACTGCCCGTCTCCCCTTCATTTTCAAAGATGGTCGTTTCCTCAATCACGTACTTCTACCGAAAAGCCTATTAAATTTATCAGAACTAATTTTTAGATTAGTTTATTTTTATTTTTGTTTTGAGGTCACCTTATGTTAAATTTCCTCAAGTCCTTTGTGGTGCCTTTTACATAGCAAAAGCACTCAGTTCACAAGCGTCAGGCTCCTATTGGTGACTGCGCTAAGGGACCAATCACAGGAGCGACACGCACCAACCACATGGTCACCGTAGTGTGACTGGCATTAAAGCCAGGTTTGTAATGTAAGGCCGTTTAAACAATGATTACGTATGATACACTTTATTAGATTTAATTTTTATATCACAAATTCCCGAATACTTTCAAATGACTGATCAAAGCACGAAAATGACACGGGGTTTGAGAGCAATGTGTTCGCGCAGTACGGACGGTTATACCACCAATGGAAAGAGTGTATGACAGAGAAACATTATTCGAATTACGAATGATATTTACATACACTTACGTATACGTATATGTACGTATGGACAGTAATAAAATACATATATAATGCGAAATAGGCAAAATCCCAGAATGAATGGGTGAAAGAACGGGAACTGATGATCGGCCGTGAGTGGGTTGGGGGAAGATGTGGGAATATATTGAGGATGATGCATATAGTACGCAACTTACACACAAACACTGACAGAAGCATACGCAGCGCAGCACGCACGGCAGCGACGCGTTGCAGATGATGGATGGATGGATGGATGGATGGATGGATGGTAAACAAATAAACAATCAAACAATCAAATAAACAAAAACATAGTTCTACCCTTAGTCGGTGAAAGTGTGTCTATGAGAGGGTCACAGCGGTATGAACCGAATGGAAAAGCTGAGCAAGAGCGAGCATCTATACCACGAAAGTAATGTAAATTGATGAATAAATGAATCAGTAATGAAGGGTACGGAATATACCGTATTATCTCTACGTATCATCATTTACTGTATAATAATTCATCGAGGCAATGTCAAAATGTATTGTTGGGATGGTGGCGGGGAAGACCGAACGAATAAAAGTAACTATGGCCGGTGGAATATAATAAAATATAACAAAAAAAGCTTGATACACAATTTGAAAAACAACTAATCGCATCTCAACTGGTGTGTGTAATGACCCGCAACCGAAGAGCACAATAGAACATCTGACTGATTGCATTCGGATAGATTTACTTTAATAAAGAAAAAATGGCTAAATTGCCTGTGGCCGACTAATTCAGAATTCCTTTAACAGTAATTCGTCTAGTAACGGATCAACTCCAAGTGAGATATCTTTGCTGAATTGTAACAGGCCGGTTAACGTTGACGCCACTTTCTGAAACAAGTAGTTATCACTAGAAAGTACTGCAGTAATGCTGCGTATTGACTAATTTTCTGCAATATCCTTCAAATGTCAGGTGAATTTTTTGGACATTACAACTAAACGCATAAATCAACCATGCGCAACGCGACATACCAACAGGGAAGATCGACGTTCGTCGCAAATACCGTCTGTCAACGTCCGTCCGACAACTTCTCCTTCCGTTCATTTCCAAAATCAGTCAAGCGATGCGGTTATTACTTTTGGCATGATTCTACTATTACTTCTTTTGTCCCTGTCTTTCTTTCATGCTGTGCATTCTGCTACATTCCTTCGCGCGCGGCGCCCCTCTCGCCCCGACGCGACAATTTCGTTCCTACTGGACCACCTAACAAACTACTGCAACAAGACACGGTAACTGACCGTAACCGACGCAATCAGTAGTAATAGATGGCCGAAACGAGCGGTCGCCTCTGATGGAGGATATCGTACCATCAAATGTGAGAAGAGAGCATTCTGCACAGATTCACGGCCAACTAAAAAGAAATTCATTACTGAATTACGGTCAGTACGTCCAAATACCTACTTTTTGAAAATACTGATTGACTAACCGAGTAAATGTCCAGAGGACTTCATCGATAAGCCTTTTACATTGGGATCCAATGCCATAATTGCCTTTAAGGCTAATAATTCCGTTTCAGTGACGTGCAACTTTCGCAGTTGATGCATAACTTGATCGACCAATGCTCGACGTACACTTCTGAAAAAGTATAACCACTTAAATAAGTCAAATTCATTGGAATTTCCAGTTTGAAATTGGCCCTACGAAGGGAAATGATTCCTCTTTAAGTGAGAAATATCCCGAAAATTAAATTTTTGATAAAACGGCTGTTTGCAGTAGAAGTAAGAAATGAGTTTGCGATGCATATTTAGGGCTTTGGATAGCTCTCTCCCGATACTACAAACCGCTGTGCCAGCAGTTTTACAGAGGAAATGGTCGAATCTTCTAGGAAACGTAAATTTCCCTCAGCGACCATAAACCTTATTATTTCCACTTTTCAGCTTTCAACAAAGCTATTGAATAAGTTGAATAGTAAATCACCCCCACAGATATCTCAGCATCTGTGATGACTTTCCATGAGAGGCTTTCAATGACCGGGGCTGGACCAGACGAAAGCACACATCGCACGCGATAGCCGCGCGCGACGATACATCAAGTGCGAACGCTAATCATTGGGCTCGTGCTTGCTTAAAGTACGCGATCTTTGGTCATTACGGCGGCGTCTATGTCGCACTCTCTCACTTTCGACCGCGCTCTCTCCCACATCATCCTGCAAAGCGCAGCCACGACGCATCATCACAGACTCGACAGCTATACGAAAGCCCGGACCAGATTTTCAAAGCACCAGATAGATCCTGATCCGTCGTTCATTCCTCTTCCACCCTTAGTAGCTACCTAGCAGCACGGTTGACCGTCGGTGGCCGAAATGTCTGCGACCTCGCCGACGCCACCGAAACAGCGCTGACGGTATCCGTTTCGGGAGCCGGCGCGATAACCGGTTCCTGTTGGTGGCGACCAATGGCCGCGATCGCTGATTGTCATCTGGTTCCTCATTGACGGATCGTCGGCGATGCTGAACACTGACCAGCGCCCAGGCGATGAGAATCGCGCACTTCAGGCACCCAATGCAAATATGCGTTGACCATCTGACAGGTGACATCACCCTCCCGCCGCTTTCATCCACCCGCACACATTTGTCGATGTTTGATAGGCGCTAGGTGTCTACGCTTGCTATCATTGCCCATGCTTCCAACTGAGATTTTGAGATTGTACTAGTTAGGTGGAAAACCCCATTGAGGTTATTTTCCTCTATAAAGAATTGAAGAAATGGAACGCGCAGCGATGTATTGACCCCGTTCTGAAAGATTATCGCTCTGATCACAAGATCATTGAACGAAAATCACACACACAGCAAAGGCCGAATCGGGCCTGACGATCAGCATGTGCATCTCTACCGTGACGTGCTGAGATGCACAGAGATCAGTGATGAGACGTGAAACCAGCGCCGACGACGCCACTATAACCGGCGCCAGGGACAGCCCCACCAGCCACCACCGCCGCCGACGCATACGCCTGACCAGAGATCGGACCAGAAGTCAGAAATTGACTCACTCGCATTTGGCGATCATCAGAAGGTGTCGTTTGTCGTCGTCGAGAACAGATGTGAACAGCGACATGTCCGATGGTAATGTATGGCCAGATGGTAGCACGATCGCATCGGAATCGTTCTTTGATGAGTGAAAACACAACATAAGCAATGCAAACGGTGTGATACAGTTACGAATCAATGCGATCTGAAACGAGAACAGTTCTTTAAACAAAGAAAATCTACTAATAATCATTAATATCTTGTATTCCTGGTGAAATACGCCACTGAAAACTACCCAGACAACAGCTCTGACGCTCCCATAGGCCTAGCATGGGACACCCGTCGAGGACCGAACTTTGATTTCTTGGTGTTCCATCTGATCTAATAGGTCTTCCTTGGAATGATTTATTCAACAGCCCCGTCATAGCGCTATTAAAACGAATATTATGATGTGACGTGGTTCCCACGAAGGACGAAGAAATGTGGGGAGAGAGAAAAGAAGTTCGGGCTTCGAACTTTCTCATCACCAGGTTTCTTATTGTGTAGCGGGTGAGTCAGACCAATCTTCAAGGCCAGTTGCCCTTTTCTGTTGCAAGCGGTAATGAATCCTGACATTCAACTGTGAAGGATCAAAAAAAAAGTTGTCCTTGGTGGAATTCTCTGAAGCATTCCAAATGAGTTTAGGTGATGGTCAATTCATGAAGGAAAGTTGTTCTAGTTCTGGGGAATGTATTGTTTTTTTCCCGAGTTCGAAGCCTCAAACCCAGTTGACCTTTCTGATTCTTGGCCGAACTCAGTAATGGTCCAAAAGATCGATATGTATGAATTGCTTTGGAGGAGAGAAAACTAAACTTTTGAGATCGTGTCTTATCATCAAAAAGCATGTTGCAGACAGTCACCGAACGAACTTGTCGAAAAATGAGCTTATGATTCGAAAAGTACGTTCCCCCCCCAGTTCCATTAGTCCCCTGGTCTACCCTAACGGAGACCAATTCCTCCATTTCAACACGCCCCTACACTTCCTCGTCCGTTTGCAGCGGTCCTTGCTTTGCCGGCGAACGCCTGGTCGTTATCCAAACAACAGAATACACTTTATGTTTGAACAGAGACTGAACAGGCCAGAACTGCTCTGATGGAAAAAAAGTAGGAAAAAGCCGAAAAACGCCTACAGAACGATACCTTTTCCTCGGGTTGTATGTCGGCAATCGGTTTTAACGTGTTCGCATAATCAAACACAAGCACTGTCATCCTTCGGACGTTCTCCGCAATTGACGTCAAACTCGCTGGACCATTCAGGGCTTCGAATACCACCTGAATAGAAGCGAAATGACGTTAACACCAAAAACATCGCAGTATAGGGGCAAATGTTTTCTTTGATCGCCGCGTTGGCTAAGTAAGTTTCGTGTTCTCTTATGTGCACTGATTCAGATTAATCCCTGTCTGGCTTGCATGAAAACAACTGCTCTAAGGTACAAAAGTGGTAAGGCGAAACCCGAGCTCCAAAGCGAATGAGCTGCAGCAAGATGTTTTTTGTCCTTCCCTGCACGTCCTTCCTGTTTGTCACTTCTAATGTCAGTGAACATAAACATGCTATGTGTTCAAAAATCTAGTAAATGCATGTCTGGATGAAGAACAGAGAATTCTTTACGAAACTCCTCCCACCTGAGATCTGGGGGTTATCAAGGACGGTCGATGAACACAATCCAAGAGGGTTGGTCGAGCCATTGGTGACACTGGAGCTACATCACGTAATTGTAAGCAGATCTGCTCGATTTCTCTCAAAGTCGTTAGGATCTCGTCACATGGACTGGGTCGGACGTCAACAGCCGGTGCAGATTCGGCACGTGATGATGGCGATGTTGGATTATCGTCGGAATCGTCCTAAAAGCAAATGGATGTATGACAATTGTACATGGTCATAGTCCATCTGTAACTGTCTGTCCAAGTTACGATATCCAAATACGGTAAGTGTAAATACTTCCGGTATCTCACCCTCTTATTCACACACGGTAAGTCGCCGAACATCGATGCGCCCGAGAGTTTTTTCACGACGGCTGGGTCGAGGCCGTTGATCAGATGAGTGCCATTTCTTCTGGGATTCTTTTGCCGACCTGTTTTATCTCGATCGGGTCTGATTGCTAGAAATCATTGTCATTAATGAATGGATTGTGACAGAAAGTACGAATTTGGCTCTAGTCCTACACGAAAGGTCAATAGGTAGTGTGTACTGTATCTATGTAAGTGATTAGCTGAACACACTCACTTATAGTCTTATCACATAATCATGTGATAGGAATTGCGTATACAGTGTGTTTCAAAAGTATGTGCACACCCAACATTTTGTTTTTTTTGGGGATACCATTGCTTCCTGTAACCTGTGACCTTCACCATTCGATTCCTTGTGTGCGATAACCTACGACCACTTTCCCTGAGAAAACATCGTAGCTGTTAGCAAAAT
>UZAF01017604.1:32792-44189 GCA_900617895.1 Haemonchus placei
TCGAACAACCGTACCGTCGGAGGAGGCTTTTTGGTGGTCTGGGCGAGCAAACTCCAGCCTTGTCAGCTTGTGGCCAGTATTGTGTCGAGTAGCCTTCTTTATCGTCTCTCGTGTGATATACTCATCGGAGCGGATAGAGCGTCAAACGTTCGTACGCGAGACTGATAAACCCATCTGAGCTCGGACCTGACTCACAGACAAAGAAGTACTCGCCACAAGATGGGCTATTCTCCTGTTGTCCTGAGCAGTCAAAATAGGTGGACGGCCAGGAATAGGTTGTGAGCGATAGCTGCCAGGGTCTTGAATGAAATTAGCTATGCATGAAAAAGAGCAGCTCAGTTGCCGCTTTAAAAGTATGTGCACACTCAAAATTTTCATTTTAAAGGAAACTAAAGAGCCTATCGTAACGAAACCATTCTCAAACGATTCCTCGTAGTCGATAACCTCTACAGGAATTTATGGGGCCCTAATGATTTCTGATCTCGGTTATATTTTTGTTTTTTGCTAAGTGTGCACATAGTTTTGAAACAAAGGAAAATTTTTCCTTCAATAAAAAATTATGTTATCAGCTACGATGTTTTCTCAGAGAGAGTGTTCGAAGGTTATAGCACACAAGGAATTGAATGGTGAAGGTCACAGGTTACAGAAAGCAATGGTGCTCCCAAAAAAACAAAATGTTGGGTGTGCACATACTTTTGGAACACACTGTATGTGTGTATCTCATCACCTGGCCAAAAGCCGGCCATTTTACGGGACCAAAGTGTACTTTACATGTGCAGAAGGACTTGATGTTTTATCATGAGAAATGAGCACACTCGATGCCTACCATCTGGCTCCATTCCCACGTCGAGACATTTTTGAAATCGGCACGAACGACAAACGTTTCGTCCAGCTGAAATGAGCATCATAAATTCCATATGGTTGCTTTTGATGTGTGTGTGTATTTGTGTTGGTTGCTTGACGGCCATCTTTCCCAATGATTCAATGTTTTCCCCCGACCATTGCTGTATATTCATGGGACAGGGGCACCACTCGGCCGCCGGTAGCAAAGAAAACCGCGTAGGTGGGGGCAAATGACGCTGTGTGGGAACACCCTGAATCAGTGGATTCGTGCTATGGAGCTTCGGAAAATAGATGATGATGATGCCGAAAATCTAAAATAGCCTATTACTCCGAAAAGTTAATCCAGAGTATTCCCAAAATAAATGCTCCTTTTTTAAATGCAGCAGCATGTTGACATGTAAATCTTTGCCACTGAACTTCTAAGCGGATCTCTGGGAAGTGATGAGCTATAAATAGAACTACTATCGTCTGCATCGCTGCAGCTAGCAGCGGCCTATGATCAGCCGTTCAATGTTACGAGAATTGATAAGCATTGCGATCGAAGAATACGACGAGCACGTCCCCCTTTCAGAACAAAGATCACTACGCCCAATACCCGGCGTATACGAGCAGAAGCGGAAAACTTGGGTGGAAGGGTGGAGGAGAGAGTGCGTTTCGTTGTTATTGCTGCTGCTGCTGCTCTCACCACAGACCAGACCACCACCGCAAAACAACGGGTTAACAATCGTCTGACTAACAATGACTAACTTCAACATCACATCAGACATAAGCCAACATCAGTTTCCGTGAATGATGACTACCACAGTAAAGAATTATTGGAAAATTGAACTTTGAGAAGGCAACGTGGGATGGTAGAACAGTGACTAATCTTAATGGTTATTACTCACCTTTATCAATTCGGCATTTTTGATCATATCGGCAAATGTAGTTCTTTCCAGCACGTACCTGGGAAGGAAATATTTTTGGTGACTTTTAAGATTCCCTCATCAGTTTGGGATACTTACTGTTCGTCGGAAGAAACCCTTGCATCCGAAGCATGCAACAACACCATAATGTCGTCCACTGGCTTCATCACAACATACAGAGCTGAAATGGAATTTTGAAATAGTTTTTCCTATCAAAATAATAAATTCTCATGTCTGATTAGCCCTAGACCCCATTTTAGTAAGGACACGATGGAACAGGAGAACGAAGTACAGCGTCAAACGTCATGCTATTACTACCAACAACAGCCGCTGTTCCGATTTTGACAGCATTGGCAGCTGTTCGACGACCTACGATGGTGGGGTGGTGTCGAAGTTCAAAACACAAATTTCCCCAAAACAACCCAATTTTATTTCGGGCACATTGTAAATGGAACACTAGAGAGGTTTATCCTTGAACGACTGTCTCCATCAGTAAAGACGTCGGTAGACAGTGCGGTCGTGCGCAGATCTTATCTTTCTCCTGAGGTCAGCGATCTATTACACCCATCATCTATTCACGTACAATGCTCACAAACGCATACCCTCCACATTTGGGCATTTACGAGAAAAAGAAAATCAAGTAGATCTCAGAGGAACTCTGAACTTTCCAGTGAACCCGTTCCTCACCGCTATCCGGGCAGATGTCACATCGCTACATCGGCTGCGTCAAAGTCATTTCATTAATCGTCGGCCTATGAACACCGATGCAGCAGGAACGCTGGAGTCAGTTGATGGGCTGACAGTCCGGTTATGGCATGTGACTGAGGTGAGTGCATCATCTAAATACCTGGCATTGCAATGTTGACGTCGTTGTAGGTGAGCGTTCTCTGACGGGTTGTTGCGTGTGTTCGGCCACATCGTGGCCACATTCCGTAATGTTTTCACTAGCGGTTTTTCCCCGGAACGACTATGCGAGTTCCGCAGTTTCCTCGTGCACCCATTGGTGCATCCCCGATGGTCTAATGTCGCGTGGCCACCATCGTCGTCGTACTCGTCGTCATCGTCGTCGTCGTCATTGCCATCGTCGTCGTCGTCGTCCCTCATGGGCCTTGGTTCTCAGCCAGGCAATAGCTGCCAGCGTGTTACAAAAACATCATTTGTTTGTGCGTTTCCGTCTGCCAAATAGAAGCGCCCGACGACGAGATGCGAAAAATAGAGAGAAAGCGCGAATAACAAGGATCGTTGGCGACGGCAAGGAACTAACAATCGAGGCCAGTTGAGTAAACACAACCAACTAGCTAGTCAACAGCCAGTACGATGAGAGTGAAAGCAAGAATCGAGAGCAAAAACACAACATACTCTTTGCAAATGAGTCCGTGTATTCCCGTATAACGTGTGATGCGCACAGTGCCTAGTTGCGAAGTGAACATAAACAAACAAAGCGCTCGGCCACGGTCCATTCCTATGGGTTAAGCCATGCGCAATACATTCACTGAACATGGTAGACATGTTTAAGAGCATGCCATTGAAAAATTAGTAAAACCTGGTCTTTGTTGATCTCCCATTTCTCCAAGTACTTAGCCTGAGAGATGGAAAACTCAACAGACCCCATAGAAGAACCCAACCAGCAATGCAGTGCCTAGTGAAGCGACACCTCTAATCATGTATCCTTAAGCGCTCTTAAAGAGTGATAATTGAGCTTAGAATCAAGAGGTGAGGCAAATGATCACGATTACACAAATACAACATATAAACACAAACGACGCACATGTACACAACAATCCAAGACTATACAAAACAAGCTCACCATATAGTCGACTCTTCTGTATTTCCTGTAGGCTTGGGGGAAAAGTCGGAAATTTCCGGCTTGAGCAGTGATTCCATAGAAAACGTAGGCTGATTCGGTGATCCGCAGCCCATTAGCGCAGCAAACGCAAACGCCGCAGTCGAGGCTCCGGCGTCCGTCATTCCTGTGCGATAAACACTGATCAAAGACCACGACGGCGATCGGACGGCGGGCGGGCGCCGCGTACGCGATGTCGCATCGCCGCTTTCGCTGACGACTCAACATCGCGTGCGGCCACTCCCCGTCCAAAGATCCATTCGGCAATATCAATGAGCGTCTATACTTAGTGGCAAGTGTAATACGCTTATGCGATACATATTATTATTCAGAGATCGAAATAAATGACGTCGTAGAGTGCTAAGGATGGTATGAGTGGGGTGTTGTGATTTAATTGTGTTCACTACACCAATGATCAATCGACGAACAGAATCCAACGATCGAACGAAAGTGGCAGTGATTGCTATCGAAACGTGATGACCGAACCATGATATACATCGTTCATATACTTGAGAATTGGTAAAGTAACGAGGTCCATAAGATTTGTTCCGCCCTCCTGAACACAATAGCAGACGAAAGTTCACTGATGGTCCAGTGATCGAATACCACCATCATACTGTCAACATGTTATGAAATACGGCTAGACGGGGGCTCAAAACTTTCATTGCGGCCGCACTTTGGAGTCTGAGGAGGCTTCTCCCATGAGGGCGGAGATCGAAAAACGCGGCGAGCAATAGCGTAAAGGTCAAACTGGGTGCGCTGCTGATACTTACGACCGACTGGTGCGCATCAGCGCTCCCGTTTCTCATGGCGCTAGAAGATGACGGCTGAATGCACAAAGTGATGCCAAAAAAAGCCGACGGAAATGACGTTAACATTTACATCAGCCACTCTTCTCGAAGGGGCAACGAGGGGTGTGTCGAGAGCCGGTGGCACTATAAGAGCAGAGCTTTCTTTTTTGCAATGGCCTACTCCTAGGTGGGAAGCAAAGGGTCAACTTTTACGTTGTGAAGCTATATGAGGAATGATACGGTCTTGATATGTCAGTGAACGTTGTACCCTTGTTCACTGGTGTACGAACGAATAGTCAGATTAGGAACGGGGAACGGAATCACAAATAAGTACGGTTGATGAGGGGGGACAAATCACCGACTGGCACCGTATCACAAATGCAGGCATGCGATGTACAAGATGCACGAACAGCTGATGGACAAGATGAAAACAAACGTAAACGCATATATACACATGTGCCGCCACCTACAGATGTCAACACACATACTACTTGTTAGTAGATGTGTGTGTTGCGAGTAAAAATCATCCAATAAGTACAGAGACCACATGACGAATGTGCATTCGTCAATGGTGAAATGTATGGAATGAGGATGTTTTCGAATCAACACCTTGCTCTCTATCTCTGACTCTCCCTTGACGTATCTCGTTCTTTCGCTGTCTATCTCTGTCTCGCAATGTGACAGATATGAAAGCAAAGTTCGAAGATCCCACAGATTGCAGCGCATTTAGAAATTCCGGGAGAGCACTTGTCGTCGCCAGCGACCAAAGAGCGCTGGCGACATCACGATCAACTGATAGGACGGTGAAGTATGGGTCAACGGCAAGTAACGTCAAATGTAGTCAGCAGACAGGAGGCCGCCCTTAAAACTTGTCCTGAATGGAAAAACTCCCGAGTTTAGAGATATGGTATAGCCGTTACAGTGCTGTGAAACGTTCCAGTGGCAACGATCTGGGCGGTGGGCGTGGTCGTGGTCGGTGGCGTCCGTTGACCAGCGCTTGCGAGATGTTCGAATGACAGTCGGGGCAAAATTAGATTCTATCACAGCGTACTCTACCCGATCACTGACCAACTCACGTATAACACAGATACCGGTTTCCTCGAAAGTATACGAATAACACACTGACTATTGAAATACACGAAATTTGATAACGTCACGTATTCTTGTGGAGTTTTTGCTTGTTGCTATGTTCGAAGACATCGCGTTGATAGGCCAACAACACGAGATCGGAATGTATTGGTAGAGGGTGAAGGCAAAAGAGAAGGTTGTCGTCGACGCCGTCGTCGGTCGACGAACACAGATTGAAACGTAACCAGGAACGGAACGGAAAAGTTGCCTTGCGCAGTGTTCATGGCACTTTTTTCATCTATGGGAACGTCGACGTGCCATTTGTTATCTTTGAACGAAAAAAAAAACGTTCTGGTCGAACAATGAACGTTCTTAGTGTGGCTTATGGCAAGGTGAGCGTAACGTGTCTATCGACCGAACGACGCGGCCGATGTCAACGGAGAAATGCGCTGTCACTGTTGCAGGTATTTCCCGGGAGTCAAACGCGAATGTGAGTGGGCGATGTACACCAGATGTGTGTGTATGTGTGTGTGTGTATGCCGCTCCCGATGCAAAAAAATCAGGGCAACTCACGCGGTTTCACGGCAAAGTGCAGAAATACCGAAGTGTGGGTGGTTTCGTTGAAGTTCTCGCATGCCATTCAGCTCAGCACAGATGTCTTGCAGAGAACGCGAAGAAAGTGAGGATATTTGCAGTTTTGCATTTTGCACGAGAAAAATGTACCAAGCAAATCGGCGGATCTCGCTACTACTATGCGGAAAATCTTTAGGCTTGTACGCTGCTGATCGAAGGTTCACCCAGAGAAGTAGCGCCGACGACGACGTCGCCGTCCCTGCGATAGGAAGGGAGAAGTGGGCGTGTGTGCTTTTGCTGAACATCGGGCGTGGCACATCAAACCTTCACATTCTCGTGTTGCTCGTTCATCGTGATCACGTGCCAAAAATCATCAGATTCACCTCTATACCAAGAGCAATCGAAAAGTACATTGGAGAATCTCCTCTCATCCGGCTACTCCTCACTGTACCGTATCCGAAGAGAAACAACCTCCCTCGGACAAAGAGGCATTCCTCAGCAGAAAGGCTAAGTCCAAAGGAACGTCTGATGGTCGCTGAAACAGGAAATGATACTTGGGTGAAGAGGCAGAGACGATACTCGGAAGTTTGATCAAAGGGCTTTGATAAGTAGATGGTACGACGTAGTGAGAGCGAAGTTGAGAACAGTAATGACATGGATGATAGAAGGTAATACGCGTTAGAAGTGAACTTGAACTTTACTGCTTTAGCAGTGATATGGTCGTTCTTTAAAGGGCATAATGAGCGAACGGCGAGATCGTTGACAGAGCGCAGCGTTTGTGCGTGTTCGCTCGAACCCCCGCACATACACATACATACACACACGAGAAACCAATAATGCACACATAGTGCAATGATGAGTGATTAGCATTTCGTCGAAAGCTGCCACTTGAAGAATTACGAATACTTACACATTATCCAAACATAAACTTTAAACGGAAAACTATCATATGACACCTTTAATCCCATTAATCCCCAGACATTTCCTCCCAGGAAATTGTTTTGAACTTTCAAACTAAATTAGGATAGTACTCGATGAACTCTGACTAATTTAGAGCAATCTTTACCTACCACACCCCTTGAACTTAGTTCCTTATAACCTTAAGCACCTTACCCTCCGTTTTCCTCACAGAGGTAATACTGAATCGAAGTTTTTGCTAAATCTAAGTCTTCAGTTCCAAGTTTTCCATTAATTTTTTATAAAGTTACTTGTTACTTCAAGAGATTCCGCTGCGGTAATATGTATTAGTATAAAGTACAAAGCTAATCTATTAATAGATACAGGACAGATCTGGAAAGTGGGGAAGAGATTATAAAGGATTCGGTTAGCTGCTCTGAGCTTTCTGTACTACTCCTCCCTTTTTAGATAACTAAAATTGTCCAATAACTAATTTACTAGATAGCATACCGTAAATATGTAGGTAATTCCCCCACACTGTTCAAAATAGAAATTGTCGAGTAGGAGCGATTAGCCACACTGCTGCGCTAATAGATTTTTGGTTTCTCATACATTTTGCAAAATTTGAAAAGTCTGCAAATCATAGCAACAAATCATACTGTTTAACTACACTGCAAAACTTCAAATGAAAATAGTATGACGTTAACAAGTACTACTACTAGTAGCATTCGTATAACTAGTAAATAACGGAGCACGAGGACCGCTGCTGCTGCCGTGCAACGATCGGCCAGTGATCAAGTAGCCCAGCAGCCACACAGCAAAAACATGTGGTCGTCGCCCGCCACCGCCGCCGTCGGTCGGCGTCGTCGTCGTCGTTGTCGTCGTCGTCTTCGTCGACTTCATCGTCACTGAGAAAAGCAACCATAGCGAAAATATAGGCGTGCGTTCGCGTTGTTGACGACATGCTCTAGCTCTCCATTGGCGCTCAAAGAACGGAGCCTACACATCTATACTATGACGACGGCAGTTACCAGTATAGTGGAGAACATTGGGTCACAGAAGAGTAAGTACACAGATATTGTATACAATCAGGATAACCGAGGAACACTTTCCCTTGGACCTATTATTCAAGAATTCAAGGGGAAAACGAATCTAAAAAAAGAGCTGCATTTTCCAGTGCCAAATTTTTCAGTTATTGGCAGGTCCGAGAAGTTTACTGTAGCCTGTACCGTATCCGCCCACACGAAGCGCACGTATGCAAATTGTGCGCATTAGTTTATTTAGATGATTCTTGAATCTTTCTTTACCTAATCTTCGAGTCCTGGAGAAAGTCCTTTTGAATTCAACAGACCCTAAACTTGTATTGAAGCACATGGAACTGAAAAGGCAGACATGCAAAGGCTTCTAACTCATCCGACGGTGAAAGCTGTAAATAAACGTTTGGCAGCAGCACATCTAAGGGACGAAGGGAATTCAGACAGAGGAGGAACACGGGATTCTGATTGAAATGACTGCGTGGCTGAATATACGTCTCATGCCAAACAAAAACATCCCCATAACTCTAGTTCAATGTGGGAAAACATCTGAAAAACAGGCCAGTTTTCTTTTTTCATCTTGTTCCTCTACTTCCACAGGGCGGCGAACTTTGTTCACTACGTTGTT
Organism: Haemonchus placei; assembly: GCA_900617895.1. Classification (NCBI taxonomy): domain Eukaryota; kingdom Metazoa; phylum Nematoda; class Chromadorea; order Rhabditida; family Trichostrongylidae; genus Haemonchus; species Haemonchus placei. Next base: position 41,375 of record UZAF01017604.1, read on the forward strand.
CATTCGACTTTGAATTGCCATCAGGGCGTCCGCGTGTGTGTCGCCATCCACACGGTAAACAAGAAGCCACTAATCGGTCCGATGAACAGTTTTTTTTTCGTCCTTTAGGTAAAAGGCATGTGAATTTTTTACTGGTCACAAGGGATTTTCTACTGGTCCCTATTTCTTCTGAATAGCTTCCAAAAATTTTCTGAATTTTTCGAAAGTTAATTACAGTAGGCAGAATGGCCCGAATACCAATTGTGGACGTCCACATTTGTACCCTACTGAACGGAGTCATTACTGTGGGATGTGATCACTGTATCTTAGAAGAAGACGATGTTTTGAAATGAGCATGGAATTGGTATCAACCGGACAGGCTTCCAAGATAATCCAGAATCAACGAGGTTTATCCGAAGAGGGCTTCCTTTGCAAAAATGAACCCGAAGAAGCTAGGAGGGAGAGAGGTTGAGCAACTTCAGGAAAGGTTTCTCGTCGAACACCGGAAGTGCTCGAAATCCAGATAAAGGGCAACGATGTGAGCACGACAGCTGAACTAACATTCTGCTCTGAAGTCGGCCATAGCAAGCTGCACATTACTGCTTTTATGTTTTCATAATGTTCTTGAAATAGATCAAGTTTTGAGAAAGGGTCGCAGATACGTACAAGATATAGTTAAAATAGGAAAAAATACAGTACCTACCATTACTGGGCAGTTGGCTGGCCATCTGGCTGGAATCACTGCAAATGGGGGTGTCACTGGGACACGAGCAGCATTCACGTAGCACACAATACACTGAGCGTTATGTCCGCGAATACGGTTGAATCAGGCGATTTTCCGCTTACGGTACAATTTATTGTGGAGGGTACGCCAGGGTGACAATACCGTCTCGTCTGAGTCAGTTCTGGCACCACCAGTGTACTCCTTGACTCGATTCCGTCTCGACATTTACAAGCTCCATAGTAGTAGTTCCGCGTTTCACACTGCTCACTCATCGCTGGCAACCCCGCCCGTCTTGCAGAATATGCGCTATACTGCTTCAAAAATCGTACTACAATTCCCCATCAGAACTCTATGGTATGCCATTAAGTTCCCAAAAGTTAGGAATTTTAGTTGGCCAACTGGGAGCAATTTATCAACGAAATTGTAACATTACCATTGACAATGAGCCGAAGGGCTATGTATCAAAGCTGGGACAACGAAAAAGACAGATTTCCAAATTTCCAATTAACGGGGAATCTTTGATAGGAAATGGCGATGTTTAGCAGCGGAAGCAGCGGGAATTTCTTTTGGAATGCGCCATGTATCAGTACCATGACTGTTAAAGGCATCTGTGTGCTTTCGATGTGTATCCACTTTTAGAAGGAAGATTTTCGAACATTGGTCTCAAGTTCCCAGACATGTCCAATTAGCAGACCAAGGATTTGAAAAAAAAAACAGATCTCAGAGGCTGTAATGCACTTGGAAGAGCAATCGAAAAGGGATCGAAAACCAAGCTTCAAGTTCCGGATACCAATCAAGCTAAGCCTTATCGATAGCCAGATGCTACAGGCATCTTTTATTTGGAGACGGTATGTGTCTGGCCGTTTCACGTTGTTTCCCTCGTAATTGTTGTCATTAAAACGTGCCTATCGCCAAGGATGATACCAAGTGCACATGCCTTGAATAATGGCCCCGAACCACATTGTTCATTCCCATAAAGCCGGTAGTTGTCCAGATGCGCCACTATTTTTAAACGCCTATGATGTGTGTGTGTGTGTGTGTGTGTGTGTGCGTGATGTGTGCGATGCATTAGCATCTCGTCTGCAAAATATGCAGTAGTATCGGGTCTGAAAGAGCATATGGGGAGTCCCAGTGCGTCGTCGCTCAGCAGCGGCAGTAGCAGCAGAGCAGCAACGAAAACATTTCTTGTTTTGCCGGAAGACCCATGGAAATACGTTACTCAGAGATCAGTCTTGCCCTCAGTTTTACGTCCCCCACCACCCCTCTCTCACGAGGTTCTCCTCTATCTATCTCTCTCGCACTCCGTTCCGAAGGCGACGTTCAGCTGCTACATCGATACAATCGTCCATGCGTTCTTTCGCTATCTCGTCGTGGCCTGTTCGCCACTCCCCTCTATAAATTCACATTATTCAGCAGTTTCGCTTTTTTTTTCCTTGCAGCAACGACGTTAACGATCAACGAACGCGCGCGTTTCATAAAGTCTCTGATTAGCCGTTACGTTCCAAACCGGTGAAAAAACCGTGTGGTTCTTCGGATGCCGCACCCATAGCTGTTCAACACTTCCTGGAAGAGAAACTGAACTGAACTTGAAAAAAAATCACTGAAGCGGAAGTACAACTTGAAACTACAGATCACAAGTAAAAAAAATGAGATCCAGCTCTTGGATAAAGTCGAAGAGAAAGCAAGACGGTGATGCCGTCAGAAGAATCTACTGGACTGATGTCCATGGGAAGTAAGTGCTAGAGAAGGAAAAGGTTACGGTAGAGAAGATGATGGTTGAGAACTGAATAGGTGCTACTCACGATAGATATGATAGCTGGTGTTGGTGGACGAGGCTGAATGGTTGGAGAGAGTGAGAGAGCTGGAGGGTCCAGTGTGGCAACACTGCGTGGTCTTTGTTCGCTTGTGCGCGCGCTCTTTGCCCATTTGCACTTTTCTGGACGCACGTCAGCCCGCTCGTTCGCTCGTCTCATAGCTTTCGACGAGCGTGATTGAACTAAATAAGCGCGAACTCGTCGTTGACACGTTGCACCACCCATCTCTCTCTCGCCCTCTGTATGTGTGTGTGTGTGTGTGTGTGTGTGTGTGTGTGTGTGTGTGTGTGTGTGTGTG
>UZAF01017605.1:12366-39264 GCA_900617895.1 Haemonchus placei
CATGCTTCTCTTAGGTTTCTCTTTCATTTCTATATCCTCCACTTTCAGGGTTATACACACGACGACACAGTCAATGAACTTGCACCAACTTTTTACAGCGGCCGTCTTAGGTGTTCCAGCTCAGAATGTTACTGTTAAGGTACTGACTTCGGCTTTTCGAGTTTGTAAGAATTTCACTTATAAAACAAGAATTATTGGAGCTATTAATTAGTTTATTCCAGTAAAAAATGAGGTGAATTATGAATGAATTGGAAAAATCAAAAAATTAAATACAATATAATGTAATAATAAACATAACATAATATAACCATACATTTTATATTCATAATATAATAAAATATGAATCATTGAGTGAGCCAAATTATTCATTAGATGACGATTAAAGTCTTTGGGCGCTGATCAATCCCGTCTGAGGGATGCGCCCCGCATTCGACTTCCATTCAAAACCGTAGTAGTGTAATAAATGCGTATGTAGCCTATACAATGACTTACGGCGGCCCGCCGTTGTACGAGTCAGTGTTGGTTCTATCCTTCCAGAAAAGTCTGGTACCAATTAGCCGACCCAGGAGGGATAGATGGCTTGGTTGACCTGAACGGATATCGGTTCTTCATTTTTATCCTTCACTTTCAAATTAATTAGATCAATTAAAAGCTGCCAAGAAAAAATTCACAACTTCAGATACTAGACTTGTTATTTATCCAATTTTAGACCATTTAGGTAATATGACCATCCTTAATTTTTCACTTATACTCGTAATCTGTACTTTTCCGAACTTTTTATAAGATTGTTTCTGTAAGTTCTTCATTCCTTTCAAATTTTATGTTCAGGTGAAACATGTAGGAGGCTCTTTCGGTGGTAAATACACTCAAAGTGCCCTGACTGGAGCTTGGGCAGCAGTGGCAGCCTATGCACTGAACCGTCCAGTCAAGGTTAGGCTGACGAGATTCGAAGACATGTTCGTCACTGGGAAACGTCATCCAGCCATGGTGAAGTACAAGTGAGTCCCCATAAAGTACTTTAACTATGAAAGTCTAGTGGAGACCAGTATTACAAGTCAGAGGTCAGATGAGTGAAATAGTACGAGCAGATTTAACAGGAAATGTTTAGAGTTGGAGTGAGTACAAGTGGTCTACTCCGTTGCGCATATCTAAAAGTGTATCTCGATGGAGGTTATGCTGTCGATACATCACATGTGGTGAGAATGGCTACTAGTTTGCTAGTACTACAGAACGTGTATGCACTTTTCTGAAAAAAAGTCGTCTTCTCGCCCGGAACCTTCATAGGTGGTAAAGAGTAGCAAGAATGACTTTTAGAATTTAAGATCGCTTATTTAGTTTACTGGATCATAGATTTTCTTCTGAAATGCTGAGTATTCGTTCATTCAATCAAAAGTACGGATCAGGAGGCGCGGCTGCTATAGTTCTCTTACGCGCGGTCGACGCGCGCGCGGGTAGCGCAAGCACCTTGCGTCGTCCGTGCGCTATGTTCCTGAAGTGTGATATTCTTCTTGATCTATTCACCGTGCACTATGACCCCTATATAGTTGTTTTGCCGTACAGCATAGTGTTCAAGAATAACGTCCCCATCCGATCGTCTGCCAATATAGCCGTAGAGTAGTGGGGTCCGTGTTTCTCTGTTTCCTTGTTCACACCTTACTACACAACAAGGTGTGAGCGAAAGTAGAGAGAATGGCATTCACTCAGAAGAATCATACTGATGTATCGATTAACTAGCAAGCGCGGCCTCTAGCGAGCGCGGCACAATTTGCCGTATCGATTGACCGGAGAGCGCGGCCGTAACGTGGCCCAATCTGGATAGATTCGGGCATCGACTTATCGAAACAATCTTTTTCATCAGTCTTGATCCGGTTCCTGGTATCAGATTTTCCTACCATGCTTCGTATTACTCTAGCTAAACGGTATGTTTATTTTGAAGAAAAAAATCGTGAAAAGAAAGTTGTGGCAGGCAAACTCTCGACTTGTTTAAGAGAAAAGTATGTTTTTTGTAGGAACTTTTATGGCAATAATCATGCCGTTTTCCAACTAGGAAATGCTATTCTAATACGTTCGTCACTGGTTACTAATCTGTTTTACTCAGCAAGTACTTTGTAATTCAGGTTGCTTACTTGTCTACTGCTCTATCCGATACATGTTACAATATCCCAGTTATGAGAGCGGAAGGATACGCACTGAAGACGAATAAGTCGAACAACACTGCTATGAGGTGACTTGTGAATATTAGGTTTAGTAGATTATAAGAAATGTGTAAGTAAACTTGTACTGACGACCACGACTTCTTCCTTGAATTTCAGGGCCAATGGCATGCCTCAGGCATTCTTCGCGATGAACGGTATCCTGTCTCATGTCGCTCACGCTGTGCATAAACCGCTCGAAAAGGTAAGTTTCATCCCAGTCTAGTAGATACTCTCGTCCTCTGTTACCGGGTAACGGAACTTCTCCCCGAATTCCCACGGCCAGCATCAGTGGTTCTCTCCGAATTCTTCCATTGGGAATTCAAGTCTTTCCTTGCATAGCGTGCGATCGCGTGCGGCGAGCGCGACACGCGTTCGGGGAGAAGATGCCAGACCTCTGTTACTCAGTGATGGTCCCCAATTGGTTGTCGAGGCGGTCATCCAATCTGGGACGTGCTATGCCATGAGGTGTTAAGGAACCAGCTGTACTGACAAGGACACTACAGCTGTGGTTCATTTAACGACTTACGTAACAGTAACCTTTGCCATTAAGATAATGGAAATGAATTTCAACAAGGGTGGAGGAGTACGGTTATCCGGGGAGCCGATTCCAAATGACGCCCTATTGGAGTGCTGGAATGAATGCCTGGAATTCAGTGAATTCGATAGAATACGTAAAGATGTCAACCGATTTAATGCGTGAGTTGCTTAGATTTTAAAAATATGTTATCTTTTGGAAAGCTTAGACTTGGTTGCCGCCCGCTGTTATCCTTGTCTATTACACTCTTAACCAGCTCTCACACCCAGCGTTTGATAGGGTTGTAGTTTCCTTCGATAAAACCCCTTATTCTACTTTTTTGTTGGTGATTATTAGAGGAATTGGGAAGTGACAGCTTTCAGAAATAAAAATAGTGTAGTTCCCTTGATTTTGAGCAGAACACGAAGGTGGCAAAGAGATTTTTTGCCTACTGATTGAGAATGTTGCGCACAGTGACCTTGTCACGGCGTGTCGGCGGCGTTGGCACCTCTTGACCTGAATTAAGCTACTACCTTGCTGGTTCGCGCTCTGCTTCTCGGACAATGTAAATTTTCGACTTTCGACGTCACAAAGACCAGAATCTTTAAAGACTTACCATTTACATACCCAGTTATGGACAACTTGTTGATCTTTCTTTTATCTTAGCACATCGAAGAATGTGAAGCTAGGGATAGCGCTGAGTGCAACTCGAATGGGTTTAGCCCATCCTGGAGCAAATGAACAGGTGCGAATTCGTAAAAGGACATTACGTATTTGTGCCTTTTGCTTTTTTAACCTTATTTAGACCTATTACACATTACCATGTTTTATTTCTGATACTTCCTTAAACTTTTTTCCAGGCAGAGGCGTTGGTGCAAATTTGTATGGATGGAAGCGTTGAGATAAAGATTGGAGGAATTGAAATGGGACAAGGACTGAATACAAAGTGTATACAAATAGCCAGTCGAACGTTGGGTGTCAGTGGTTAACATCAAAATTTGATTTATTTCATATCACTTATTATATATCTCAAAATCTTACCTTATCAGTCAGTACTGTAGATTTATAATGGTTCCTTCGTTTGTATGTACCGCCCTTTTGGCAAGGAACTCAGATCAGTGATAAAGCGAGCAGGAAAAGCTCTTAGTTACTGTAAACTTTATTTTTTTGTGTAAAATAACAACCACAACCAAAAATAATTTTATTAACAAATTTACAAGGATATAATCGAGTGTATGACCTGTTTGTTAAATTGAACAATTCATGAAACGGCTACAAAGTATCGATACATGGTATCATTTACTATTTAGTCTGATTCAAAGTATGCTAATTTTCCTTTTTTTGTCGTTTATTGCTTAGTTACAATGTCATCAATGATGGTCCACCCACAGCCGAATGGGGATCGCGCCCCTGAGGTGTTGACAATATGTGAAATTAGACATTATATATTTGGAAAAATACTCTTGCAATCCTTCAAATCCCTTTTTCACGAAGAAAGCGACAGCCGTTCTTTTCAGATTCCTATCTCATTAATAAAGATAGTCGATGCAAGCACGGATAATACATGTAATGATCCGGCAGCCGGCGGAAGTCAGGATGCAACAGCTCACGGGCGAGCTGTTCAGGTTTGCTTATGATTTACTAGTTCGTAAACATATCAGTGATTAGTACCTTTTGAACGTCTTTAGGCATGTTGTGAGCGGTTGATGGTCGGTCTACGTGCAATTCTTAAAGAAGAACCAGATTGGTGCAAAGCCGTTCAGAAAGCTCATAACATGCGACTACCATTGAAGGCCTCAGAACATACACGGTGAGTCCTGGAAGCTGTTTGACACAAAAGTTTAGTTTTATATTTTATTTATATTGTTCCTTTTTTAAGTATTGATCGAGAGAAACACGGAATTCCACTACAATCGTCTGTGTACAACACTACTGGTGTGGCTTGTATTGTTTCACAGGTCAACTGCCTTACTGGCGACCATCATGTACTGAGAGGTTTTTTGGACTTAACGTTCCCTGTCTTAGTATTCTATGGAGTTGACACGGAGATTTTTCGTTCACAACGCCTGACGATTTCTTTTTATTTTTTCTAGTTATCGCATTATTCGTTATGACGTTGTTGGTGTTGTTGAGACCGCTTATAAAGGCAGAATCATTAGGTCAGCAACTGAATAACTGCGCCTTTTTTAGGCTCTCTGAGCATTCATTTTAATGGGTTTATAGCGATTTTCTTAGCTGATCTATATTTATAGACCAATCAGCCGTGTATTCTAGGGTTAACATATGTCTATAAGAGTATATTTTTGTAAAAAAAAGAGAGGTTACTATATTTTCTTAAAGCACACGCAATTACATGCAAATAGTTGATAACTGATAAGTTAATAATTAGTAATGCAAGGTCAGTAAACTTAATACTACCCTTTCAGCTTGCCCTGCTGCGCGCCTCTGAGCACTTTTGACTGATGATAATTTGGTTTAATTGTACTATAAAGAATATAGCTGATTACTCAGTAGATAACTCAAACGTTGTAGTGGGCGACAAACGGCTTGAAGCGTCTAATAGTTGAGAATTGGGTGCCGGAGTCCTACACGTCCTCGCGCAGCCTCACGAATCAAAAGATTTAGTTTTACATTAGTCACCCCTTTAAACTTAAAGGTTACCAAATTGATTTTGCTTTACGTGTTAATTGATAATTTCTTTTTTAGATTTTATCCGTGGATATTGTAATGGATGCTGGCCGAAGTTTAAATCCAGCAGTAGACATTGGCCAGATAGAGGGCGCGTTAATGATGGTAAGAATTGATAATCATACTAAATGGTTAATTTTATTAATTAGGAATTCATATAACCACATAAAATCAGTACTGATGTACATTCCCTCATTCTGTCATATCCTCACAATTTAGAGCTATGGGAATTTCACATGTGAAGAACTGACTTATGACGACAAAGGGAAAATGTCGGACGATATGTTTTCTAGATACAAGTTCCCATCGTCCCTAATGACCCCGAAGAGGTACGTTCGAGATGGCTACAGATTTTGTAACATTGCAGGCGGATCTTTCGAAAGTTTCAAATTTTTAACTTTATTCATTTCTTGTTTAGTTTCTAACTGTCGAATGAAAAATCCATTAGCTCACATATACAATGAATTGCTATGCTTATCGATTATTGTTGACTAGTTTTACTGGTTTATTTTCGTCAACAAGTACTTGTCTATCTTTTTTGTTTATTCTTTGATTGAGAAAGGTCATATTAAGACCATATTCAGCGAGTTCCTTAATCACTGATAAGCGGATTGTCATGCAGTCACGAAAGATGGGACTAGTGAATATGTAAAATACTAATCTAATTTACTACTTAAGGAACTCTCATACTATCGACTATCATTTTGAGCCGCAGATAGAGCCTAGGAGCTTTCTAACTGGGAAAACGTCATTTCACTATTTCTGTACTTTAACCAATCCGTGTATCAATGAATCCACCATAGATGAATGTTAAAGATGATTAGCTTGAGATTNTAGTTCCTGCTAACGCCTCATTTCTGTGAAATGGCCTCTGAACCTGTGGAAAGTTCAAAAAGGAGCGCTTCAAGGCAGGTCCCATCAAGCAAACTGTTTTTATTGTCATTTGTTTTTTGATGGGAAATTAGGCAAATCGGTAGGCACCAAAATACGATCAAAAATATGATACAAAAACACGTGTGCTTCTCAAACAAGTTCTGCCTTCTGATTCTTTCAGAAGATACCATGTGGGTTTTGTTACTCATCGAATCAAAAGTTTTTGCATATTGTGCTCTCCAGTTACAGATTATTTTTTTTGACATTTATCTAAGTGAATGTTCATGAGTATCTATTGAGTATTAACGCTCTCTTTTTTGATTGAAAGCGAATTAGGTTCGTGTGTGAACTATGGTTTCATTTTTTTCATTGCAAGGTTGATCGACTGGTCTCATCTAGGTTGACCCGTTTACGGGATTCAGAAGACAAGTTTGGTCTCCATTCTTGCAAACAACTTCTAGGCTACCCATTTTCCTCGGTCTCCGTTCAAAGCGACCTTTATGGTAGTCAAAATATTCGCTATTGAAGATCTGTTTTTCCTGTGTTTATTGGTACACTTTGAGGAGTCAGGGGTAGTGGGGTGATCGTGAACCGTGAATTTTGAACCCATTATTGATCGCGCTTTTCTGCAAGGTAAATAAAAAACACTGGTAGCGGAGATCTTGGTTTTGGTGGCATGAGCTGATATGAACAGTGTTCACGTTTCGTTATCATTTACCACTTAGTTGCGAAAGCTCACTGCTCGAAAGGTCGACTTGTGAGCAGGGCACTGGGGCTGGTGAACGTGATAGCTCGGATGTAGATGTAATAGTATCATTTCTGTCTGAGGAGAATCTAGCCGGACTGGTAACTGGCTGGTTTGGTAACTGAATTGAAGCGAGTTAATCAATGGTAATAAACGAAAAGGGCGAAATGCATGTTTCTAATGATCGCTGAGATGTTGAACTGAAGTCTTTGTTTATGCAATGTTTGATAAGTAGTGTTTACTTATAGGTTCCGTGTAAAACTCCTCAAAAGATCTGACGGTTCGGAAGGACAAATTTACTCTTCGAAGGTAATTTTTCTGCTTTTTTTTATTCTTTATACTACTGCTAGCCGGGGCGAGGTGTCATAGCTTAGCGCCACGTCGCTGGGTTGTGAACGCTTCGCTGAAGTGCTCGCACATTTATAAGATAACGACAGCCAAAAAAAACCTGCGTTTTCATTCGTTGCCAGTCTCACGAACATTTCTGGATATATAAAGAAGTAACATCCTCATGACGGTTCATTTCCAGAGTGTTGGCGATCCAGCAACGGTGCTGGGCGTGGGCATATACGCTTCACTTCGATACGCCATCAATGCACGACGTCAAGATATTGGACGAACAAAGTTCTTTGAAATTGCAGCGCCATTGACAGCTTCCAGAATACTCTCGTACTGTAATCCTCCATGAATAAGTAAATGAATTGTATTTACTGATAAAGCGAATATTGAAACCAGTGATAATGTATGTTCTAGTCATATACTCGGCGTCGTATTGCAACACTACTATTGTTTGCCAATAAAAAGTTAAATTTCTAGGTCTTCAAATGTTTATTCGGAGGCTTTATTCCCATCTAAGATTTCTGTAGATAAGAATAGAGTTTGATTACCGTACGATTGGTTACTTGTAATTACTTCCACCTCTGGCAGTTGCGTAAATGTTGATACTACCCTGTTCCAAACGATATTTTTACGGATCCACTACATGACCGAAGGATTTTTCGAGGTAATTGTCGTAACTGGAAGACGGTGTCGGTGGAGTGTGTAAATAGGCCACAAAATTTTGAGTTGTGCTTTTTAATTTATTATGATGATTAACTTACAACTCTTACTTATTTACCTGCGTTACTCAAGTATATTTTATGCACAATAGCAATCTATCATCATGATGCGACCTCAAATCTTTTTTTAAATGGTAAACAGGTTACCACTCTGATAACATACTTCACGTCCTAACCGTCGGGCAGATTATCGAGTTTCATCGTTCAACAACACCTGTATGTGAATCATTCTCTAAATATTACTCAAGTGGGGCAACTTTTATAGTGCTTACTTTCATAGTACCTTCATGCATCATTACCAGTCGATACTCTAGCAATTTCTTTAGCAGACCTGGTTTTCACCCCAGAATAAGTAAAAAAGCGACCATATTCGAATTTATTGTTCATGAAAACTTTTCCTCCCTAACTTTGAAGTTATGGGAGTTTTAAATTAGTTCTTCATGTGTGTCAAAATGGCAACTCTTATGAACGACTATAAGTTAACACAAAACAAAACTCGTATAAGTATGTAAATAGTAGAATTTGGCTAGAGTACAATTTGTGCAGGCCCATAGCGGTTGGCAGACGGACGAGCGGTCTGTCACACGTGATATAAAATGGTGCCATCGTTTGCCATGAAAAAACAACTTTTGATGGGAAAAGTGCGTCAGAAAGTGATGCGAAGAGGTTGGCGACACGAAGGGCCCACAGTGCAAGCCACACCCCCCACGGATGGTATTATGCCTTAATTGTTGACCTCCTTTCGCCATGTTGACCTCTTTGTCGCTATAATTTCCGTTTTTGTAAAATTGCCTGCCAAATATCACGACAAGCTACACTGTCACATTTCCAACTACTGAAGCCCCGCCTCTAGGCCTTACTGCGCGGAAACTCCGCCCATGCGGAGATATGAATCAAGTTTAGGGTCCATTCCTGACACGCATTAATAAAGTTTTGTTGTCGCTACTTTTGAGTATGAATCTTATTACTTTTTCTAAACCTAAAAAGGGACTCTGATCTCAAATTTGATAAACCTTTTGATAACCCTTGTTGTACTGCTAACGTTGGAACCGGTTTGTTGAGCATTTGTGCCAAACTACTTTCTTGTAAAAGACGACATACTTTCTTTATGACGCATACAAATAGATTTGTTTTGAATTCCATCAAGTTCAACCACGTATTTCTCGCCATTTACTGGCATGTTCTCAATTTTGACCGCTACGACCTTCCCTATCGCTAACCAGTCATCGATTTGGCGCAGTTCATGATTGTTATCAGACATTCAAATGGTTGCCTAGGTGTCTTTTTCGTCCATCGTTCCAAATGAAAACCAGTGATCTTCGATTTAACGTCAATGGAAACGATGTCTGTGCGGCGAATATTGATCCCGAGACGACGCTAGCCTCGTATCTACGAAATACACGTTAGTTTTGCCTCAATATACTAGTTTAGTATTGATTCATTTTTTAAATTTTTCCCCTAAAAATGTAATTCTCATTTATTACTGAGTTTTCTGAGTTCTGTTTACTTTACTGCTTTGCCTCATTTTGTTTTTGGCACTACGTCTTTTTTCAGTTGGTTTAACTGGCACAAAACTTGCATGTGAAGAGGGAGTATGTGGAGCATGTACAGTAGTGATTGGAAAATGGGATTACAAAGCGAAGAAGGCGAGGTGAATTTATCTGCTCGGTTACTTACACCTCACTCACTCACACATTTCCTCTTGTCTATTTCGCCACTCCGAAGATCTTCTTGTACAGTAACCCATACTGTGTGTCCTAGATGGAATGCAGGCACTCATTTTATTTCCTTCACGCACCACTAGCTCCCTGACGATCGTGATTTCCTCCTCTAGCCTTAGCGTGTAGGTATCACTGTATGAGCGAATCCTCGAACTGGCGTTTTTTCTTTTGCTTCTTTTGTTGCCGGAGAGCCATGGGTATTTGTCTTTTGTCCACGACTGGGCAACTGCATTGATCATATAGCACAATCAGAAGGTACAATACGAGATCTTGTAATAGGAGATATGATTACAGGTATATAGCAGTGAATGCCTGCCTCTTTCCTTTATATATGGTCCATAACCATTTGGTCTTGACTGTGGAAGGAATTGGGAATACAAAGAAGATTCATCCAATTCAAGATCGTCTTGCTCGTGGCCATGGTACTCAGTGTAAGTTTTACAATTCAACAGCGTTTTACAACCTTTTTTTTNTTTTTTTTACTCTATTAATCATTACTCACCTTTACTGGTATCATATGAAGAAGTACTAGTACTATATTGTTAATGGTTCAATCTACTCCGCATACAGAAACGCTTCGCACCATCATTTTGAACCTCCTGCTTGTGTCTGAAACTTTTTGCTTACCTATTTACTTACTATTATTTACTCTTGTTTGATCTGCCTTTGATGCCGTCTATTCTGATTTCCAGGCGGTTTCTGTTCCCCTGGCTTCGTGATGTCAGCCTATGCTCTTCTTCGTACGAATCCTACTCCGTCTATTCATCAGATCAATCAAGCCGTCAAAGGTGAGGCATGGTTTAGAATAGTTCAGACGAAAAATTTTCCTGCTTCATAGAGATCATGCTCTTTGCAGATCGCGGGATGTATTTTTTATGTATATATCACTATATTTTCGGGATCCTCCCTACTTGTTCTCCATTCTTAGTTTGTAGAAACCACTATATTAGTGCTATATTAGGGGATCCTCGGACTGGCACTTCTCCTTTTGCTCTCTACGTATCCAAAAATCTATCGGCTCGCCTTTTTCAGAGCCTGATTTGGTTGAAGCATGACACTACTTCCCGATCAGAGATCAGTTGCTATGTTCCGTATAAGGTGTACACGAGTGGGCGGCCGTACGCACCCATAGGACAATGATCAGTTGTGTCCAGCCCGGTATTTGATTCCCATCGTCTGAGACGATTACATGCGCTCGGGAGAGATCTGTCACGGGGATGGGGCGGTGACAAAATAGTGTCAATCCATGCGTAGGCGCCCCCTTCAGGATCCATCGAAGTTTATATTCCTTTAGCAATCTGAATATTTCCTTTTCTGGTTACATATAGTTGGTCACAGCTGAATTGCACATACTTAATACAGTTTTGAACTCTAACTTAAAAATCATTTCAGGGAATCTGTGCCGTTGTACTGGATATCGACCTATTCTTGAAGCTCTTTATTCGTTTAGTGAAAGTAGTTGCTGTAACGGAGTTGTAAGTTAATTGTCTCATAGTTACTACAAAGCACATACCACCAATTAGCTGTGATGTACAGTTTACTTTTGATAGGACTCATCTTCTTGTCCGTGTAAGGAGAATGGCATGATCGCTGGTCAATCAAAACTAGTTACTTTTGGCGATTTTCCGAAATTCGACGAAACTCAAGAAATTATCTTTCCTCCGACCTTAATCGTGAGTCATTTTGCTTTTTTAGCTTCATCGTGAGTCATTATATTTTTTAAGCTTCCACTCACGTAAGTATTTTTTCAGATGGGAAAAACAACAGACGATTTGTACTTGGAAGGTGATCGAGTAACACTTGTAACACCGACATCGTGGAAGCAGTTTGATGATTGCATAAAAATGGACGATAAAGTGACCCTTGTCTCGTCAGGGATGATTTCCAGACTGAGTTAGTTTTTTTTGAATGTTCATTAAAGCTATCCAGTAAATAGTAGGCTATGTTTTTTTTTTACTTTTTTGATTGTGTCTGTTATATAGTTATTCGTTTTTGTGATAGTGGCCCGGCAAGTTACGTAATTCCCAAAGGGCAATCTAGATAATCCAAAAGGTCAAAGACACCTTATCAAGATGAACAGTGGCAATATTACATCTAGAGGTTAAATAGAACAACATTGGTAACCAGTAAGGTCTAACAAGTAAGATGGTAAACTTGCTGGAAAACAAAAAGCCGATTGCTATGCCATCAGACGCACCAGCAAATTGGCGCTATTGTTTATTTATTCAGCTGACTTAAAGTTGATTTTTATCTCTGAAAGCCAAGTCGGAAATAGGAGTGAAAGCAAACGAGTAGATAGGCTTTCGATTCGCCTTTAAAATGGACTCCCATTTAAAAATATCCGTCTTTCAATGCGACTTCAAAGCAGTTCCTGGGAATCGCCACCAAGAGACCAGCACAGTCTCCATGTAGGCCCACCGCTTGATACCGATCTATTCTTAGTTCTTGATAGTATTCGATGATGGATCAGCATACAATGTTAGTAGGTTATACTATTAAGTAATAATTGCATTAGGAAGCAAACTAAAGAGTAGTATGGCCAAATGTGAGAAGTTCAAATGATCTGCATAAGGCATAGTTACTTGCTGAGATTGGAAGGTGGGAATCTTAACCTCACTCCTGCTCCGAGAGACGGGGTTCATTGACAAGAATGGGGACGTCCTCATCAATCAGATTAATTTCGCGAGTATCACGACGTCACTACGATCGTAGGAGCCCTAGCACGGGGTGTGTTGCGATTCTATCGCCGAGATAATAGGGTCACGCCGCTCTCGCAGCCCGCAACCCATTGTGATTGAGATACACCTATCGTCGAGAGCATGCCACGAAACCACGGAAGTGGGACTTCAGGAATGAGGCTTGGTCACTCCTCTGGGAGATTAGATCTTTTTCCAATATTTCAATTCTTATGCGAGCTTTTTATCCAAGCACGTTCCTGCGCTTTTAACTCTCGAAATTGCTTTTTATTTTTCAATGCAAAAATAAGTGGGAGGTGTGAACCAGAACTGCAAAAACGGTCAACTAGTGCGCGACAGCCGCGTGCGGCGAATCGATTACACATGACCGATTCAAATGCCCGCCTACCATCATGACGAAGCGCTCTCAGTTGCTAGGAACTGATACATTGGAATTCGACTTCACTTTTGCCTTACAGTGCGTTGTACACACATTTTGCTTTATAACCTCATTACCTCTGCGATAGAATCGCACGTTCCCCCTTTACCCCTTGGCGTATGGGTAACGAGTTGGGACCCTTTGTGGTTCGTGATCATAAACGAGGCATCAGAAGAAAAATATGACTGGAAATTTCTCCAACTCCTTTCAGAACTTGCACAGTCTCCAAAACAACAACGTACCAAATGGGTGAGTCTACATAAACTTCCCTCACTGAAAGCAGTCGAAGTGACCGAAGGTGGAGTATCGATCGGCGCCGCTCTAAGCGTTTCGGATTTCGTGAGATCTGTGGAAGAATTTTGTGATCCATCGATTAGCACACCAATCAGAAACCTATTTGAAAAGTACTCTTCCACACAAGTTATGAACGTGGCGGTGAGTTTTTTTTTCTACTGAACTGCCCCGTTATGTAGATGATTTTGAGACCGTTTAGAGTTGGGTCGGCGGCTTATTCACAGGAGCAAGCGACATTTCGTCGGTATTGCTGGCTTTTAACGCGAAGCTAGTAGTTCGAGAACTGGCAAGTGCCTTCACCTCAGGACAAGTCTCAGATTTCATGGACGATCAATACCATATGAAGCTGAAGAGTGGTGACGTTGTAGTGGCCGTTGTGTTTCCACGTTCACAGGTGAGTTTTCTCGTCTCTACTTCATTTACAAGATGTTTTCTTTAGCTCAAATATTGCTATTTTAAAGTAACACCCGGGTGGCAGGTTTATCCAGTATCCTGCAGGTACTGTTAAAAAGCATTAATTAGGTGGCCCTCTGTCACTTTATTTGGGTTTGGGTTACCTTATTCGGTTGTGTAAAAGTGAATGGCAGATATACAAGTTCATTGAGAATAAGGTGTTTTCGTTTTATTCAGTGGAATCTATATCTGGGATATGATCATCAAGGAGTTACGGTTAATATAGCATTATTTATCAATGTTATGGTTGCTCTTGTTATTCTGTCCAATTTTACTATTTATTAATATTATTATATTATATTATATTATATTATATTATATTATATTATATTATGTTATATTATATTATGTTATATTGAATCCGTTATCATCACATTATATTATAATATATCTTTTTTGAACCACAGTTTATGCCGTAATTGAGAACGACAAAAAGGAACGAATCTGCTTGCCTGTATTACTTTGCTTCCAGTCCTATTATTAGTATTGTTCTTTACTATTATTATTGTTGTCAAATCTATGATCGTCATTGGTTAGCTAATTATTTAAATTTGATTCAAAGTTACTTTAGAAGAATGTGCGAGTGTTCACGTTCAAGCAAGGACAACGCACAGGAGCGGATACCACGGTGGTCAATTGTGTTGGTGTGCTTCGTAGGAAAGATAACATCGAAAATGCTCGTGTTGCTCTATCATTTGGCTCGGGAACAGTGCTGTGTAACAAAGTCAATGAGTGCCTGAGTGGAAAGTAAGTTAATTATTATTTGATTTCATGACATATTTAATCGTAGAATTATTTGATTTTTTACTGCTTTGGGATGAAAGAAAAGACAGCCTAAGTGGTCCTGTGATCATTTTTTGTCAATAGTCATCGAAGAACTTTGTTTTTGATTAGCTGGTTAACCGTTACCATGCGAATTTGGTTGCGAAAGATGGCGTACAGCCTTTACTTCGTCTCGGGGGAAGGCGAGATAGCTAACCAGTGACGATGCGCGGCAATTTTTAGCTAGTTGTCTCACCGTCTAGGGCAACTAGCCAAAAGTCGCTGCATTACGTATGCGTATCTACTGCGCTTACTGGACTGGTTGCCACCCATCCTTTCAGAAATTTAATGACCGAGATTCCTTGAAGAGCCAGAAAAGACTCAAAGCTCGAAAGTTCACTGCCTTTGAGCAGCAAACTGATCTGAGATGGCTTCTTCGAACTGCTAACTAATTGCACCAATTCAACGATTCGGTGTTTCAGGCGCTTTCAACGATTTGGTGTTTCAGGCGCTTTGATGGGTTGGTGGGCAACAATGATGAGCTTCTGAAAGCTTTGGATGAGGACATCGCCCAGTTCTCGTCAATTCCCGATTTTAGCTACAGGAGAGCGCTAGCCAAAGCTGCTATTAGTAAGATGTGTGAGGAACTCAGCGGAAAGGCTACTGTGCAGAAAGAGATCCCAGTAGATTACCTTCAACTATATACAGTAAGTAATAACGTGTTTCTGAATAATAAGTTGTAATGTGTGATAAGATTTACTACAGCGGAGAGTTTAGTATTAACCGATTTGACGTATTCAATATTTTTTACTTCAAAGGAATGGTCAAAAGGTGATTCGGATGCGTGTGGGAGGCCACTGGCAACTCAGTCGTCCGACAGATACACTACCGGTGAAGCTGTCTTCGTCAACGATATGAAAATCAAAGGTAAAAACACATACAATGTACATTTACGATAATAGTACCAACCGAAGAAAGTGGACTACACTATTATTATTGATTGTTTATGAGGGAGTATTGTATGCACAATAGAGAGAAAAGCTAGCTGGCAAGTGTGACAGCAGCATTTATTTCTAGTCACGGTAGCAGCCTGCAATTGCGTACCATGAACATGTTGTACAAGAGTCTATCCCATCATCCTAGTCACGTATACGACGTCTCCAACAACCCATCACGTAGAAGACGCTTCGAAAAAGGCCTTGGGCAAGGGCACGGTTGATGGCTGAGGCAAGTAGTGCAGTTATAGCGAACGGCTACTGTGGCAAACCTCCGTCAGACTGTCAGAGTAACACTAAGGGTAACTACGTGAACGTGCTTCCAACGAAAAACGTGCTAAAAGCAAGCCCAGAGTGCCAGTGTGACTAGCGCTACGCCTCTGACCTTGGTTCCGCCCACAAATGTTCGTGTTAGTGGCCTTTTTCCTCCGCTCGTGTCCTATTTATCGGCATGACCTAGACTCTCAGGATTTGTAGTACTGTCCTAATTGTATGATTTATTGAGTAAACAGAGGTGGACATGTATTGAAAAAGCTGTCTTTGGATCACATGAAGGCGTGGACTTCGTTATCAAGGTGAATCAGCAAGCTAGCTTGTGAACTACAACTTTTCTAAGTGAATCATCTGATCAAAAGGTCCCAGATGGAAGGTGAACTAGTTTGTTTGGAAATCTTATCGGTTTCAGTTTACCAGTATTAGGTTCTACACCACCGACATCTTGTGTGCTTTTCCTATCCGCAGGTATGGGACTTTAGGCCGAGGTTGAACGTTTTCCAGTAATTAGTCGTCCTTTGAGTGGCTGAAACTTCTCAAATCACAATGTAAAGTAGTAATTTAAATCAAAACATTTAATGTTGTGGGACTTGTCATTGCCGTGAATCTTTGCAGATGTTGTCCATGCTAGTGTCGTCCTTTCAACAAAAGCTCATGCGAAAATTCTCTCGGTGGATGCGTCTGAGGCGCTGAGTATGAACGGAGTTCTGAGATACATTGACATCAATGTAAGAGTTTTTCTAGCTCATTTCAATTTCGCTCAGAAGCTCGCTTTAAAAACCTCTAGTCATTGGATCGATGTTCTATGTATAACCAAATATCGGATCCTTTGCGATAGTTAGTTCTTCCTCTTGGAAGCAATAATAAGTGGCATCCTCATGCTATCTAGTTCAGCCGTAATATTTTCCATCGAATCTTGTTCAGGCCACCGGGCCGGTTCTTTCTTTCGAAATTTTCTAATTTTTGGATTGAGACTTGGATTCCAAGTGCAGAAACGCACATCATTGAGTTCCTATTCAATTCCTAGTTCAAATCCCATGTCCGACTTTCGATTAACCTCGGCATTTTGAAACAACTTCGTCGTAGATTGTATTAGCCTTCGAGGTTTTTAGAAAAAGTTAGTTCAAATGGTATTTGAAAGCCGTCAATTTTGAATGAGGCTCACATGCGTGGCGCATCCGAAAATATGTCTGGTTGCGGCTAAACGACTAAGCTATTCTGCTATGTGCCAATTTCAGAATTTTCATATGGGTGTATTCCAGAGTATTCCGAAAGGAGGCACAAACTACCCTGGTATGCTACCCGTAAATGTCCTTGGACCTGATAATACGCCAATGTTTGCCGATGGAGAGGTGAATAAGGACATCTTTTTAACCGATTTCCATGTTAATTTATTTCAAAATGTACCATTTTCGAATAACAGGTACTAGCAGTAGGCCAAGTAATTGGTCTGGTAATTGCTGAAGATTTGGAAACAGCACGGCGTGCAGCAAAGCTTGTGAAAGTTTGCTATGAAGAACTCCCAGCAATACTTACAATGGACGTAAGTCATTACTAATAACTGAAAAAAAGTTTTTTGTGCAAAAGTGCTCAGTGTGAACGACCGATGGTGAAAAGCTCGGGGATTTCTTTTTTTCGCATTTTCGAGACCCTCTCATATTTGAACGACTTGCTCTTTTACACTTTCAGGAAGCAATAGAACAAGGTTCATACCATGCAGAACCACTTCTACTTGGCGTTGAAGAAGAAGTAGTACGAAACGAGCTCAGAGACTGTGAATTTGAGATTGAAGGTATGATAGAGATGACCGTTGCATATATCTTGAGCTTCCAAAAGACAAAGAGCCTATGGATGGGATATCGCCTTCCAAAAGTTCCTCATAGAAAACCGATACCTTTTAACTTCCATAAATTTTTTGCGAAAGTTTATGGCTTTTCTTTTTTCTCATTTCAAGAGCATGCCCGGCGCTCCAAACGCACCAGACTTTCCCGGAGGTCTGAAATAAGCGTTTTATTGGTAGGCTGTAGTGGAACATAATCCATCCTTCCATACTTTCTGCATGCTTATTCCAAATTGAAATTTTCTTGAATCCATATGTAACCGATATCTCTGATTGGTGATTGGTAGCTGCAACCAATCGCAGGCGTCCTTAACATGAGCCACGCCCCTGCCTCTGCCCCCCCTGTCCCAATCCACTGGAGACGGGCAGTAGGAACGGTCTCGTGTAATCGATTCGCCTCACGCGGCTGTCGCGGACCATTCGCTTCGCCGTTATCACAGCTCTAGCGTTCTTGCAGCTCAATCGATATGCTATCATTATTTTGGACATGATTCTACTGTTGGTTCCTTTGTTCCTGTATTTCTTACCTGCTGCTGCATTCTGCTACATTTTTTTGCTCGCGGCGTCCATCTCGCCGCGACGCGACAATCCCGTTACTACTGCACCACAATCCAATCCACAGGTTAGAGCAACCGTTCCAGCACGCAAGACAATGAAGCCATTAGTAGAACTTCCCTGGATGAAAGACCCAGAAACGAATTTTCATTGCAATACCTTTTCTGAGTATCCGCTTCAGGTACGACGACAACTGGTGGTCAGGAGCACTGTTATATGGAGACGCAAGGAAGTATAGCTGTCCCGGGAGAGAATGATGAATGGTAATTACTTCACAGCTAGCTCAATCAGTTTTCTATGCGTCCATTTTGAATTTATGTCTTGTGAATTAAGGGTTATTCATTCTTCAACACAATCAATGAATATGGTACAGCTGTACACATCAGCGGTACTGAGCATTCCAGCAAATAAAGTGACTGTTAGAGTGAGTAGCTATTGTTTTACTGAATGAACTGTTCTGTCCCTTGTTGACCTTATGGTAAACACAAATCCTTTTGTGGCCTGGTAACAATAGGCCTTTCCAGGTTAAACGTATTGGTGGAGCATTTGGTGGCAAAGCTTCTCAAAGTTTGCCTCCTGGTGTGTGGGCAGCAGTAGCAGCGCATGCTGTAAAACGTCCAGTCAGTGTTATGCTCACTAGAAATGAAGACATGCTCATAACTGGGAAACGTCATCCAATCATGGTAAAGTACAGGTAAGAAGGCCTTTGCATGAAGACTGAAAACATTGGTCATAATCGAAATTCTGTGCTCAACTGTGATAAATATGGTAATTCATAGAAGTTTAGAGTCGGCTTAGATCGGGATGGCACGCTGCGTGCCGCATATCTCAAAGTGTATGTTGATGGAGGCTATGCTAGCGATGTATCACATATGGTAAGAATTTTACGGTGTAAAAATTGTACTGTATGAAAAATAGGATGTGTAGTCGGTACGATGCTACCGGCGATATGTAGAGTCTGCAGAGGGCGCAGAGCGCCTATGATTGGCTATTTCATACCAATGGCCAATCACGGACGATTTTGCACATTTTGTGCTGATTAGTTTGGTTTTGATGTACTTATCTTTTTTTATAGCAAAGTTCCATGTTGTTTTGCTTTGATCTTTCTGTATTACCGAATATTATCGCATTTTCTCTCTCCATTCTTATGACTTGATTCAGGTAACATGGCTGTCGTCAGAAATGGCCGACTGTTGTTACAATTTTCCGGTAATGAGAGTTGAAGGATATACGTTGAAGACGAATAAGTCAAACAATACTGCGTTCAGGTAATTTCTGAGTAGTATGTAAGTAGTATGGGAGAATAGATGTGTGCCTATCAAATTGTTGAATCATCACTTTCAGAGGTTTCGGCGTTCCTCAGGCGTTTTTTGCCATGAATGGTATCCTTTCTCATGCGGCTAGCTCCATATGCAAACCTCTCGAAGAGGTAGGTCGGAAGTTGTAAATGAAGTAGTGCTCCCTTCTTCTTCCCTATGGAATCTCTAAAACAGTGTCGATTGAATTATCGTGGTTTCACAGACCCCGAAGATGCTTTCCAAACAGTTTACCCGACTAACTCAGAAATCGCTGTAGAATTGAGTGTCGTTCTGATTTCAGGCTCCTCTGCAAAACTGACCTTTTCAATTCAGATAATGGAAAAGAACTTCAAAAAAAGTGGCGAGATACGATTTAGCAAGGAGCCGATCCTCAATGACGCTCTCTTGGATTGTTGGAAAGAGTGCATGCAGTGGAGTGATTTCAAAAAAAGACGTGAAGAAGTCGATAGTTTCAATAAGTTGGTGAATTCATTTTGATCAGTACATATATAGTTACACGGGGAATCGGGTAATACCAGTTAGATCATAAGTATCAGTGAGGGCATGGTTTTCAGTACGGTGGAAGAGAGCTAAGAACTGTTGTTGTCATTTATTACATGTCAATCATGTGTGAGACAGTCAGGCCTGTTGGGTAAAGTTCTTCCTACTTGAATCAAAAGTTGACATCACTCGATTTTGCATGTAGCCTCGTTGCCAATAATTTTGATAATCTGAAAATTGGCGGGTTCTCGCATCGCGACAGCGCGCGTCAGATGCTCTCTTCTTCCCGTGCCCGCGAAAATTGGAAATTGTTATTATTGATTTAAATAATTCTTCCAATATAAGTGATTTCTTACCTTCGTTTTTCAGAAAATCGGAGCATATTAAACGAGGTATTGCAATGGCTGCTACGCGAATGGGATTAACACATCCTGGACCACTTGAACAGGTACAATTCCAGTGATGACAACAGTACCGTTATTTTATGGTTTTATTTGGCACAATTTGGTAAACCTCATCTCTAAAGTTCGCTTTGGTTGTAAAAGATAAATTTAACTAAGTACTTTGCATTTTAGGCTGCAGCATTGGTGCAGATATACATGGACGGTACGGTTGCTGTATCGATTGGAGGAGTAGAAATGGGACAAGGACTGAATACGAAGTGCATGCAAGTAGCCAGTCGTGCTTTGGGGGTACGTTTTTGTTGAAGTAGTAAGTAAACAAATGAGCCCTAGAAGTACTCCGTCGGATTTCTACACATTTTGGCCAGCGATCCCTGTTGGGGGAGTTTATCACAGTTCTTAACTTCAGCTTTACGGTAAATTGGCTTCTTTACTCTGGCGGTAGCCTCTGCACCGCCACAGGACCCCATGTTATTTTCGGGGCCGTGGGCCTAAGTTTTTGGTCAATTTGTCGAACTAGGGAGAGAGATTGGGTGTGATGCACCTAAATCGGAATATTCGCTTCGCGGCGAGAGCGAGGTCGCGCGCGTAGCATTATGACGAATAAGCAGTGCGGCGAGTAAGGAATACAGGTACAAAAGATGTAAGAGTGGAATTGCGTCAAAAATAATATTAGCAAATCGATCGAGCTGTGTGATTCGCTAGAACTGCAATAATGAGACATCTAGTCCGCGGCAGCCGCGTGCGGCGAATCGATTGAACGAAACCGATTCAACTGCCCGTTTCTCGAGCAAATTCAACTGTAATACCATCATTCAAGAGGAGCAAGGCTGGAAGTGAAACTATTTTATTTCCAGATTCCTATTTCGCTTATAACGATACTTGATGCAAGTACAGACAAAACGTGTAATGCACCTGATACAGGAGGAAGCCAAGCGGCAGATATCCATGGCAAAGCGATCCAGGTACAATTACTGTAATAGCATACTCCACCGAAATAGGTTACGAGGCTGACCCATGTTCAAGATTCTCCAGGTGTGTTGTGAGAGACTGTTAACTGGTTTACGTCCGATTCTTAAAGAGGAACCAGATTGGAAGAAAGCCGTGCTGAAAGCTTATAATATGAAATTACCGCTACAAGCTTCGGAGCATATACGGTAGGTATAATGGGAATATACACAAATATACACAAAACGCAATTTAGAAGGATTTACATTATGAGTTTTTCAGTATTGAACGGGAAAAATACGGAATAGCTGAGCATTCGTCCACATACCAAACCTCGGGTGCCGCCTGCATTGTATCGGAGGTCGATTGCCGAACAGGGGAACACCAAGTATTTATTTATTTTACCACTTTTTACTATACCAGGGTTTTTAATTGGTGGCAGGACACTTTTTCGATTTCGTTTGTTCAGTTACTTTCCGTGGATATTGTAATGGATGTTGGACGGAGCTTAAATCCAGCTGTAGACATTGGTCAGATTGAAGGCGCATTCATGCAGGTGATACATTTACTATGATTGATTTCAAATTTTATTTCAAATTCCCATTTTTGCAAATAATTTCCATCTTACTCTGCTGTAATTCAGAGTTATGGAAATTTCACTTGTGAGGAATTGACGTACGATGATAAAGGAAAACTTGTAGAAGATTCTTTATACAAATACAAATTACCGACACCTGCAATGACTCCAAAGAAGTACGTTTGTGGAAAGTATTTAGTTTTTGTGATCACACTGGGGACTTTGGTCTCTTCTTCCATTCGGAAATTGAGCTATACTCATGAATGTTTTGCTTTTGTGCAGGTTCCGCGTTAAACTCCTCAAGGAATCGGATTGTTTTGAAGGACAAGTTTACTCGTCGAAAGTAAGTATGTCAAGATTTTGTGTAGTGCTACTCTCACCATTGGAGCCGCGTTCCTAAGATATGAGCCTAAGCGGCACCTAGTGCTTAGGCGCTCTGCATACGCTCGCGTCATTGTCACATTTTGCGAACACGAATGGGAACTCCGGCTTGTGAAATCCGATACAAGGGATGCTATTTATAGGGTATCGGTGAACCGCCAATGATGCTCGGTGTTGGTACCTACGCTTCTTTACGATACGCTATCAGATCACGACGTGCGGATCTTCGCATACCAGGTTTCTTCCCAGCCACAGCTCCATTGACAGCCGCAAAAATAGTGTCATATTGCAACTACGAAGATTGTTAAATTTGAATTTAGTATAAATTGCATGCAATGTAAATATTATTAATAAGATAGTACTGTAATAAATCTCATGAACAGGTATATTGAATTGAAATATTGCAATGGAAATGTTTTTTTAAATAAAAGGTTGAATACATACGTGCCTTACAGTCTACTGGGCTTCCTTCAGAGTTGGTCATGTGCAAGTCAGAGTCGCAAGTTTGATTAAAGTGGTGGTAGCGGTAGGTGTCTGCCATTTTGGGGCCACTAAACTAATACTTTAGAACATTGTGGCCAGAGCTGAAAGGTAGGGCCTAGTAACTGGCTATACTTTTGAGTAATGCTTTATTGATAGTGATGGCGCTTGTTAAGTTCGATACCGGACAACAACTGCACAAACCTTTGGTAGAAATAACCGGGATAAGGCTGAATGAGAAATTTTTACAAAAAGGGGAAATATCGAGGGAAAGAACAAGGGTTGCTTCACGATTGAACTTTCTGATCAAAATCGAAGAAGTTAATCGATTTTCGCCCGTTCAACTTACTTGCTCTTGAAACCGGGCCAATAGTTTCGTTCACATCTCTAAAACAGACAAGATTTATGACAAATACTGACAAAACCTCATTTGAATTTATTTATTCGTAAATAAACAGTATCAGGTAAAAAAAAAAGAATATTTACACAATTTATGTATGTAAATTCTCATTATACACTTGGAACATGGTCGTCCGAGTCACCGCCGTATCGCACAGTAAATGTTTAAGTATTGTAATTAAAGTAACTAGAAAGACACTTCTCGATCACCAGTCGGACCCTACATTACCAATGTAGACGTTTAGTTGAGTGTTGGACGTCGCATTTTCGAGCAATGGAGCATTTGTCTGGAAATTAATGGAATTCACCAGTAATCGTACTTTTACTGTTTTTGAACTTTCTAAAACTCTTTTTTAACTCTGTTCATTCGAAATTAGTTTTCAATTAACTTCCACGTCAAAGTTGACAACAGTGCCCAGAACAGATAATCGTTGGTGTAAGCGGACCTACAGTCCTTCGTTTTGTTATCTAAGGGTTATTCAAGGGTAGCAAGGAGCGTTGCTATCGCACCCATGGTCCGCGGAACCCGGATCGAATCCTACTTGGGTCGCCCTAGCCTTCTATTACTCTAAAGTCGAATACTTCTATGCCATTTACTAGTTAGGATGAAATCACTGACTCCCATTGAGCATGTTGTAATTGTTCATCTACTGGCTACTGCAGTGCATGGTGTGAGCCAAATACCCACCCAAAGGAGACGGAGGTTCTTGAAGGAAGTAGGGTGCGCGGCTTATCCTTGAACGAGACTAGTGAGCATTAGTACTTCGAATATCACCCGTTCAGATGCTCATGCCCTTCAACTACTGTTTGGGAAACAGATATAATGATAATTTCTCGAATAAATGCAGGGGGACCTATTTTCCTAGGCTTGACATCTGTCCAACGACTCTGACAGGCTGTCAGGCAATGAAGGTTCTGACTCATCCATACAACCAGTCTCGTAATAAAGCGAATCCTACCTGATTGAGGGCGTTATGTACACATTGCATAATCTGTGCCCATTTCTCACGTGTAAATAGATTTCGGTATTCTGGTTGTTGTGAAATGTCGTCTAGTTCTTGGATACTAGTGGTCATCATTAATTGGCGCCTGAACGCCGCATCTTTGAGGAGCAGTTGTCGCCAACGACCTAAACAATACCGATATAAATAAAGGTAATAGGATGAGAATTTCAAAATAGTCGTTCTAGACGTAGAAGAAATTCAGTACAGTTATAATTGTAGTGCTGTTGTAACCTTTATGGAAAAGAAAGAGTCTTTCGCGGTGGTTCAGAACTTTTTCGAACTTCACTTCACTTTTGCTCTAAAAAAACTCATGTTCCAGTTACTAATGATAACGATCCCGTGAAGTTCGAAATAAAGTAATGCAGGCCGCAGCGTTTCTGATTGGTGGATCGCCTACAATGACCAATCACAGGGACCCTCTGCACGCTTCGCCCCTTACTAGTTTGCAGTCGAAGATAGCCCGGGCCCTTCGTCTTCGCAGTCAGGCAAAAGTCCTTGAATGGCTAGTACTTCTCATTTTCAACTCTTTCGAGATTTTCCTGTTCCACCTCAATTAGAAGCATGTTGAACATTAACTAATGGGAATCGACGATTGCTTGAGTCTTCACCTCTGAAAACTAGTGTACGTAAAGTGAAGCATCACGAGAAGTTCCTACAGCTCAGGGGCAAGTATTTTCCTACATATCTGGACTAGTTCTCGAACGGATGAATGAAGGGGAAAACTCCTTAAGTAAAGTGACCCACCTAATTCTTGTTCTGTCAACTTTCGCGCTCCAAATCCTCGTATTGGTAGAACACACTTCTCAAGCACTTCAATCGAGGACACGTCACGATGTTCAACGACTAATTCACCTGTAACAAATCAATAACTACTAAAACAATCGAGCTGAGAGTAGTGAATAGATAGAATATTAGTATAATCATGAACAATGCTTGAACAGATTCCAAGCTCCAATGTTTATGAGGTTTCACCTCTGTGTGACTCTTCAGGTCTACTTTGCTCCGTCGTTTCAGCGGCATGATATATTTCTGTTATGGATCGATAGGAGGATATTCCCGAATCTTCCGGGCGACCAGCTTCCTGTTCTAGGGATGTGACCTGAGCAAAGGTTCATTCAGAATCCGATTTCAGCCGCAAGAACTATAAACGAACCTTAAGACTGCCACTTCTATCCATTGGCGATCCCGCTATCAGGCAGTGGCGCCATTCTGAATAGCTTTTCGGGAGCATCTGCTGAAACAGAAAATCAAAAAATAGATGGATAAACATAAACAAATCCCCATCAAAATTGGAAAGACCACTTTGCACCCTTCGTTGGTCAAATCTCTTACGGGACCACATACTGCCCCCGTTCGGCACTGTGGGCTGTATGATGACCTAAGTAGGTTACCGATGTACGAGTTTATCGCCTTTTTTGAGGCGGTCCTGACCATCCATGACCCATGCATAGCATGAGAGGGTCAGGCCGCCTTTGCATGGAACCGGTAGGAATTTGACCATTGGATCGTCCGCTTGGGACCATTCGTTTTTTTTTCAGGCTTCATGGCATATTATATAGCTTGGCCTACATCGAAAAAATCAATTACAGCGGTCAGGCTAAGAGGGAATCACTTTAAGGGCTGTTACCTGTATGTTGGTATCAGTTCCTCCAACATCGACCCCTCGTTCGCTGAAGATATCTGCATCATTGAACTCCAAACGTGATGCATAGTGACTTCGTTGGCTGTTACGTTGTGAATGTGTTCGCTGGACGTATTCCTCGAGATTCGACCTGGAACGAATTGGGTCAAATGAGGGAAGAAGCAGGCATTCATGAGCTGATTGACTTGTTTATGCTCAGATTCGAACTCTAATCTCGAAGTGAATAGAGATTCTGGGGTTCTACTGGGCAAGGTAATCATTCATAAGGTCTAGGTAAAGTACCCGACGCTGTCAAAAGATTTTGATGAGGCTTCCTTTCAAAAAAAGACCTTTTGGAAATGTTGGACTTATGGATTACTGGGCCAGGAAGTGCTTTTACCAGCGCTTTGATCCTTTTTGACTAGTTTTACAGACTAACCTTATGAGAAAAGATGGATGGTGGTTATCCTGAACAGGTAGCGATTCAGGTTTGCATCCCCTGCCCTCGGGAGCGCCAATCGGCAG
The DNA here is from genome assembly GCA_900617895.1 of Haemonchus placei. Lineage (NCBI taxonomy): Eukaryota > Metazoa > Nematoda > Chromadorea > Rhabditida > Trichostrongylidae > Haemonchus > Haemonchus placei. Next base: position 38,582 of record UZAF01017605.1, read on the forward strand.
TACCCTGGCTTGAGGGTCAGTGGATTATGAAAATACAAATAAATAATTGAATTTTTCACAAAGAATTGCGCTTCGTTCACGGGCAAGCAATGAAAACGCTGATAGTTTTGTAATGCAAATATGATGGAGAGTTTTTTACGCATAATATTCCTATTAATATTCATAATCGTATTAATTGGCGATTCAATGTAGAGTACATGTCCATGGCTTATTCTCAACTTGCCATTCCAACTTACCCCGTGACTACTCCATCTCCATATTCGCCCAATTATTTTCAAAACACTTATTGTACTGAAATTTGCACTTTACCTCAAGTTCATTCCGTTGGGACTGGCTCCGTCAAACGTACTCAGGTAGTCAGCTCTATTAGAACTGGTCTGCCTGCTGGGAGTATCTGCTTCAAACTGCTTTCTTCCATAAAAACCTGACGAGGCATAGTGCGAGCCATTACCACTGCCATCCCTAGACGTTGAATAGATATCTCGCACGTTCTGAGTGTGTTCTTCACGACTGGAATGTTTTTTTTCTTTCACATCATTCATGACGATTTCGCGGCCAATATTGCAACCAATGTGAGTAAATGTGCCCTACTTATCCACATTTCTTCCGGAGTTTTTCTTGAATATCCCACGAGGTTTAGCCGACGGAACTGAAGAGGCGCTACGTGTCGCCTGTGCCGTTGA
>UZAF01017606.1:0-43599 GCA_900617895.1 Haemonchus placei
CTTCTTCAAAATTTGAGCAATTCATGCTTGCAGGTATATATGTTCTGTTTGCGTCTAGCGCTTTTCGTGGTAGCTTGCCGTCAACCTTTGGATTCACGGACTGGATTTGCACCGCTCTATTTGGCTTGGAATGAAATATATCGCTTGATTCCAAAGTAAGTGACATTACAGTGATGCGCTGATGCCTCTCGCACTCAATTCGCATTGTCAATTAACAAAACTATGTATCACGAAAATCGCATAGATAGCTTGATTGGATGGTGGAACACCTTTATTTTGATAAGACCATACGTATTTCGAATGAGTTTCATCTCAGGGAACTAATTTTACTCGGCTAGACGAATGGAGTTTTCTCATTCCAGTTTGAATTTGATCGTCAAAAGAAATCTTTTTCACGAAGTAATGGGTATGCTATTGTTTCAGATCTTCTGTGGGCTATGTTGATACACCAAAATCTTGTTCTATGCTGTCGAAGTTGTTACATTTAATGAGCGAGGGTTGGCCAATGAATGCACACGATAATTTCATCAATTCTTATTTGCCGTTCTACAAAACATATCGAGTCGCTGAACCGTTCTATACCGAAGAGGAAAGCCAAAGGTTTGCAATTTCCAAACGCTCTCACCTTAGAAACATAGCAGTTAGCACTTATCAACACGTTGTGAGTGCTGATGACTATCCTACTTATATAATCGGCTAAGTGTGTCTGTTGGTGTGTTTGTGTGTGTGAGTATGTGTGTAAGTTTGTCCGACCAGAAATTCATAACTCCCGTCCCGCTGTAGCTGAAGCATTCAGATTTGAAAGAGAGATAGACGGCGGGATGGGAACACTGATGGTAGGTGTTTGGAAGCGACAACTATCGATAGGAACTGATAAGGAGCCTTAAAAGGCATAAGTCTGAGTATCCGTAATCCCTTCGTATTAGCGATGAAGCCTTGGCACTTTGGCAGGTGGTGTAGGATGTGAAGGGACCGTTAGTGATTGGTGACAGAGGATGATAACAAGTGATAGGGACTGATAAGAAGCCACAGAAGGCGTGAGCCACTAAATCTGTAACGCCCTTTCTGTTAATAATGGAATCTTGGAATTTTAGCAGGTTATGTGAGATGTGGGGCGGGATCGTAGGTGCTCGATGACGGGATCGATAACGGTTGGTGCCAGGTCAGGACCTGATAAAACTGATAAGGGCTAATGAAAATCCTCGAAAGCGTAGAGCCACTGTAATAATGGCATTGATAATGGATCCCTGGCATTCTGGCATGTGATGTAGAGTATGGCGGGATCATAGACGGCCGATGATAGGAATGATAACAGCTGATAACGACTGATATGGGCACTTATCAACTGAGCTTAGCTCCTGTGGTATTTACGATGTATTTATGATTACGACTATTATATAGATTACGACCCCTACCCAGCAAGGTTTGTAACTCGGTGGAAGATCAAGGTTACTTTATGTTTTGATATCATTTACGACAAAGCTCATCCGTTCGCCAATAATTTGGGATTCTCAACTAATGATGTACCCGTTGAAGAAGGAAGGTCTAATGATAACGACATATGATAATGGTGTTACTATCACTTGAGAACATTTGTGGTACTACTCAACTCTTTGGTTGCCTGTCAGCTAAACCTTTAATGGTTCACAGTTTTCAAGATGAAGAGCAACCGATTGACACTTTTAATCATGGGCGTAAGCATCGGCACACCCTAAATACAACTGGCGCTGCTCTGCTTATGCCAGCTCCCCTCTTTTTGGGTCCTGTGTCAATGTTGTGTAGAGTGTGTCGGATTTCGTGTACAGGAAAGCATCATTCGATCCAAAAATTGGGGGGGGGGGGCGGTTGCCGATTACTAGAACTTAAAGATGGAAGAAAGCCCGGCTAACGCGGGGCGGTCCGACCGTCTCTATATATAAAGTGGTAATGTTGTGTGTCTGTTTGTATGCCCGTTTGTGCGTCCTTCCGAAAGTCACGTAGGCACAAACAGTTATGAAACGGGAAATCAACCGATACTGTTTTTATTGCTCCTCTAACAAGTCGTAGGTAAGCGGTACTGGGCATGCGGTGCACGCATTAACGTGCGTAGCGTAACTAGTAACATGTAAGCCATTAAGAAGGCGGGGGCAAGCGGGGTCTCGATAGGGGCAGAGCACGGTGCCCGGAAAACACAAGTACGGGTTCGAGTCCCGTCCGAAGTTTTGTCCATAAATCGCCAACCTTGTGAGACTTTTGCTTCGTGTACTGCGGCCCCTAAAACAGCAGTTAACAAAGCATCAAGTCAAAACATTTTTTATACGTTTAGCAATGTGACTTTTCTGCAACAACTTAACTTACTACAAGTCTCCAATTACGTGCTGATGAAATATAGGTTTTTGGCTCCATTTAAATACTTCTGTGACGATACGCAGGCCTTTTGACCCATATTTTTTTGTCCCCTCAGTAACGTTCTTCTGGTGAGGTCTGTAGATGCTACCTTTTCGCGGTCGTTTGTGTATGACATAGAATATAAGTTTTTCTTCAACCACTGGAGTTTTCAATGTTTCGTCTTGTTGTATGAACCAAGATTTTAGGTTGTGCTCAGTGAGCTGCCCATCTGGAGCAGATGATGCGTCTTACTTAGAAATTCATATGGAAGTTCTAAAATGGGATAGGATTGAAGTCAGTCCGACATCCAATCAGGAATCGCCTGTTTCGAAGGCGATCCACTTGGTTTCATTGATGCGACTTTTCCATTCTTCTCTCTGTACGGGATCAGCTGACCTGGTGAGTTGGCGATTGGCTACGAATTTGTAGTCTTTGATAACGGTATTTTCAGCCATGTGTTGAATTTGACTACCTACTGGTGCTAGAATCCATTCGTTGGAGAAACGAGCAAAATAGAAAGTTTGCCCGGGGAATCGCGTTATTGAATAGCGTGTGTCATGACACTAAAAAGGTAATGACTGCATGAGTCGTCGCATGATCTGCTCCGTTTACCGCGGGGTTATTTTTTAGAGCCGTGTCCGTGCTTGGTATATATTGTGGTTCTTTCACTGTTTCAGTTTTCATCGCTATTATTCGACGACGCTTTCTCGACTGTTGTTTTGTCGTTCTGGAAAAATGTTGATTTCGATCCCCAGCTAAGCTCACTTTCCGTTTCGGATTTGGTGCACTGTGAGCTGAAAAAGTTTGTAAATCAGCTTTGGAGACTTGCTGCCAACTCTACGCTCTTGTCGCGGCTGATCACGTTAGTTTCTCTTAACTTTCTGAAGTTTCTGCAGAGCTTTTAACCGTGCTTTTCACTGGATTTGTTTTTTGTCAATTTTCAGTAAGGTGTTGAAATCTGCAAATAGTTGGTTGGAAGATTTGGTGAATGGAGCAAATCACCCGGTCGATGATTGGAGGATACGTCTCGATGTTGGAGTCGGAATCATGCAAAAAGTAATAGAATCATGTTCCTTTTCGAGTCGTTGCCTTTCATCTGAACTAAGTTGTTGCAGGCCTTGCCTCCTCGGAATACACTTGACCCTGTCATCTTTGAAGAGCAACGAGAAGCATACCAATTGAGCGTCTTTCACGTAGTTGATCAGCCACTGAGTGTGCTCGCTAAATGGAGGAATTCTGTATCAAAGTAAGGCCTTTCTTGGGAGCACGTAGTTCAGACAAGTTTTTGCTTCAGCTCTATTGGTCTGGTCATAAAACATTGATAGCTTAAAGTTGAATTTTCAAGAATGTTTTTCTAGACAGCCGCCAGAGTGCGATTCACGTTCCCCACATCCGGTCATCGCCTCCCTTTGGAAGATTCGGTTAGAGTTAAGCAAACTACTTGAGGGATCGCAGGAGAGACCCAGAGTTTTCCGTCAGAAAGCTAGCCTGGTACTTATTCGTTAGACCCCTACTCTCTATTGTCGCGACTAAATGATTCGTTTGATCAAGTACTCGTCGATGTGCGAGGAAATGCGACAATTCTTCGGCATCGCTGCGTCAACTGCTACTCTCCTGTCCGGTGTCGACACCAAACCTGATTCTCTCCTACTGCACTTCAGTTCACAAGAGCTATTCATTATCGTCTCACAGATACGTTCATTCGTAGTCAGTGCCCTTGGTTTTAGAAAGGTATGCTTTCAGTATCAATATTGATACTCTTAAATATTTAAAAATGCTATTTAAAATACTTCAATCCCACTTGGAATAAGGTCATAATAGGCCAAACAGCTCTTTCTGTTCAGTACCAATTCACATTTTTTCTTTTGAATGTGCGCCATTTTCCAGAAGTTTCTCTCAGTATTCGCTTCTTTTGTGGACGTAACGATGACGTTCATCCAAGGTCTAGACGTATTTCTTTGTGGTCTCTACGAAGCATGTGACTTGATCGAGGCTGTCGAACGAAGACGGCAACTTCAGATGCGCAACGCGTTCCCGACTATGTTCAATGTAATGGTTATCTCTTCCTCATGGTAAAATTATACTTTACTTGTTTTGGTTCAGGTGAAATCATCACTGGAAGGTCTACAGAGCGTTGAGCTCTTATCGTGGTGCTGTCGGGAGGTATCGCCAATGCCTCTACCTCTGAAGGCTGCCATCGTCAAACGCCAGCTGACCTCTGGTGATGATCCTAAATGCAATCTGGTATGGATCCGTCGTCAATGGCAGAAATGGTAATTTTCTCCCTTCAATGGTAAGGGGGGCGATTGAGCGGGGTGGTTTAATGGCAAGCGGTGCACTAACAACACGCATGGTCGCGGGTTCGTATCCCGGATCGATGTCCGCCTAAGCCAGCTAAGCCTTCCCTCTGGGGTCGGTTAGTTGATACCAGATCTGGGAGGATAAAAGCACTGACCTATACATTGGCTGGCCACCGCAAGTCGTTGGATAGGCCACACGCGCATTCAGTACACCTCTGCTGATCTGGGTGGAAGTCGAATGCTGGAGCGCATCCTTAGACGGTATTGATCATCAGCCAAAGATGTCACCCATCAACCTTTCAATTTCAAAGGCACAGTTCACGATAATTTTAATAATTTTGAGGTACCTGTTTTTATTCGTAAAGCGGAAGTATAGATCGGGAATAGTTTGTCGGCAGTGAAAAAAGCGAGAGAATTCGCCAACTCCGAAGAAAAGGGCTCCTCAAAAGTAGAGAAAATAGGGGTTGGACGAGATTGACGTGGCGGAAGTATTATGGAAGGGATTTCAGTTATTGCAATTGCACAAAGAGCTGACTACATCAAGCCAGTCCAGTACCGTACAGAACTGCCTTTCACTGCCACTGTGGGTCACGACAAGTTGTTAGCATTTCCCAAATGGTTGGTTCCCTTGTGATCGGGCAGCCTCCACAATGCCGATGAAACTCGTCCGAGGATGTACGCGGGCAATCATTGGACGTTTATACTCCCTAACTAGGCCCTTTTCCGACCTAATAGTGCCAGATATGGTATACGCAGGAGCCTCAAATTCTTCCTGTGGGGGAATCTCAGAAACCATTTTTATCGTGAACTCTGTCATTAAGAGAAAAGGAGCAGCTGTGGAGTGAAAAAAATGCTTTTCAAGGTATGAGAAGAACATTGCCAAAGCCGCAGAGAAAGATTTTGTTTACCGAAACAAAACAGAGGAAGAAAAAGATCAGTTCGAAGTGGAAGAATTTTTCTCAGAGGTTTGTATTATATTTCAAGACTCATCGTGGGAGTTCGTGGGATTGACATTTTTCTTGTATAGCGAGAGCAGGAGCGAGAGATCCTATCTGACGTGGCTTTGGGATTACTGCTGGAGGCTAATCAGCAGAAGTCTGTTTCTTCCACAGCCACGAGGTCGGCAAAAGATCCCATCTATGTTCTCGCCCTTCTATGGCTCCGGCAAGTTCTCGTTGGTGTACGGCAGTTTGATCCAGCTCTGCACTCTTCCACTATTGGTGAGTAAACTTTTCACACCGGTGCGGAAATAGTAGGAAGTGCTTGAACAAGGGAGAAAACTCCTTTCTTTTTTTATACAAGAGACTCTTATATGTCTCGATGTGATCGCTGCTAAAGTTTATAACGGCTGTTTTCAGATTCTGATCTCTTTTTATTGGAAGACATTTCAAGCAAAATCGTCGCAGAGTCTGATAGCGTGCTAGATGTATATCGATCTTCTTCATGTGCTCAATTCCGTCGTGCTGCAGAGATCCTTAAACCTCTCGAAGAAAGAACACGAATCATACTGGAACGATTTCCTGAGGTAACCATTTACCTGATTTGATTGACCCTCATAGGTCTCTAGTTAATAAGTTATATATCTAAGGTCATTTCTCACGCCAGGAGTAATACAATTCATCAGTCAGCGAAGCTTATACTTCAACTTTCTGATCTATTTGTGATGATGGCCCTAAGAATTCCTTTTCTTTCATATAAACTGATTGAGAATTTCTGATTGTAACTTATCCTGCTTCGTTCGTTTCTCCAAATCCGCTTCCGCACGTCGCTACTTTCTCGGTTATGACGCCCCACCAATGAATGACCGTGAGATAGCACTGCGGTATCCTCGTACAAGTAATTTCCATCGTAAGTCTGTTACCCCTTATATCAAACGAGTCAGGCCGCCCGTCTAACGCCGGGCTTCCCTCCTTTTCATAGTATGGTTGAAAATCGGCAAATCGACTCCTCCTCATTTGGACCAAATGGTATTTTTCTGAACAAGAAAGGACGAATAGGGCATGCAAGATGTATTCAAAATGAGCCGATGCTCATGCCTATGATTAGAAGTCTCAATCTGTTGCTGTTCATCTTACAAATAGTGACCCATTGAAGATTAACTATTGTAGTAGAACCAAAGTCCTGAATGGTACTTACAAATGCCATATCATTAACAAATGTATTTATCAATGAAGTTCCCTTTTTCAGCGGATACACCATTGAATGAGAATCCAAAATTATCAGCGGATGGATAAGTTTTGCCAAGAATGATATCAAGGCGAAGAGAAACAGCGTTCTTCATCGAGTCACTAACTTGACTGGGTAGCGGGCGTAACATAATAGCAAGAAATGAACCATTTTTCATCTCCTTAGAGATAAGTAGTCTCAGTCGGTCCCCATCACTACACTTACCCTTCTTGTCGAATGGAACATATCAAAGAGTCAAAGCCAGATCTTAAATAATAAATGTGTTAGGATTTAAGTGGTGTGTGGATCATGTTTTCCAGAGCCTCTTTCTTTCAGACTCCGCCCGCAGTAGGCGGGGTTACCCATAGAAGTAGAGCAGGCAGGATGGGAACGTTATCAATGAAAGAGTGTTCCTATTCTACCGTCTGTACTCCTACCAAATTTGAACGCTCTAGCTCCAATTCGGCAATTTTAGCACAAACCCCGCCCCCCTATAGGCCCGGACCACTGCTGCCCACATAGTCAATGTTCACATTCTAGCGAGTGTACTCCCCCCAAATTTGAGCGAGTGTACTCCCCCCAAATTTGAAGGCTCTAGGCGCTACTTGTCCTGTTGCAGTCGATACATTCTGGCAATGACATGCTGACACATGCGTCATAAAAATTCGTTGAGAATGTCTTTATTTCATTGAAACCTTCATGGTCGTTCCCACTTAACATCGTACCCTTATTAGCTTACTCTATTTTGCACATTAACTGGTAGCTCGTACACTTCAACCGAAATCACGAATCTTATTTTTCTCTGTCTAGCTTTTGCTATTATCTGCATTCCTATTCAATTTCTATACTGTCGGCTAAGTTCTTAGGTGATTTCGGAACTGGAATATGAAAAGCTGTTCATATCTTCACTGCCAGTATTTAGCAACGCTTCTTTTGCCGAATTTTATGTCTTGTTGTGACATTTTGATACATATGTCTACCTAGGGGTGCGCCTGCAGTGCCTGTTTGATCCCTGTCCTCTCTTTGCTATATCCATTGTCATCTGAAGTGCCTAACTCATGCTCCGTTGTAGAGGCTGCCCCCAGCGGTATGGCTAATTCTCGGTTTTGTTCCTTTATATCTAGGTGATCATTTCGTCTACCTTGTCAGTTACCCTTTGCTTTTTTCATTTTTACCGCCTGGTTTTCAAACCCTAGAACGTCTCCAGAAAAGTCGCAAGTCTCGGACTTCAGCATTACCCACTTGGCAGCACTCGGTGTCATAACCGGATGTCCTCTTCTCTTTGTAGTCGTCTGCCAACTCTTTCTCAGTCAAGCAAAATGAATCATACGCCTTAAGCATCTGCACACCTTTATCCAGTTGTCTTCGGAGTTCGGGCTGTACTTGAACCCAATTGGAGAGCTTACCCATTGAGTCGTCATTTTCGGTCGTCTGATTGCTTTCTGATAGGACGATGAAGCACAGTGTGACCATCATTCAATTCTTCATTAAGATACGTTTTTCAGCAAGTTCCGCTATCTCTTATTCTGGAAGCTATTAAGACCTTTTCAAACGCTAAGCTTTGCACAGTTCAAGTAAAAATGGCCATCTTGGTGGAGAATATAATAGGTATGATGCAGATTTCTTGAAATGTTGACCCGTTCTTCACCCATATATTTATTCTCCAGAGCAGTGTGAAGAATGGGAGAAAATAGCTGATAGGGCGAACTCACTCCGACACGAATTGGCGCCATTGCGTGAACTTCTTGTCGACTGGAAAAAGATGGAGGTGAGAATTCGATTAATTCGTGTTGGTCCTGTGAACCCGTATCACATTCTCGTAATCGTACAGGTGCGATCATGGGGAGAGTTGCTAAATCGTGTAGAGAGGGATGGGCAACTTCGTGCTCAACTTGTGGTCTTTCCGTTGTTTGATGCATTGTTCAAGGCTGAGAGTGAGTTTTTGGTTTTTTGAACGCATTATAGATGATGAAGGTTAATATCTTTTTCAAATCGTGAAAGCTCCAAAGTCTGAGGAGGGATGAGGGTGAACGGAAACTTTCAAAACTTTCAGGACATCCATAAACTTTACATTTTCAGCTCCCGAAGCTCAAACCGCACTCCTTGCGATGTCGACGGAGTGGATCGGTAATGCGAGTTTGTTGGATTACTCGACTCGGATAAAAAGCGTGCACTGCCTAGCTGATTGGGCGGACTTACTTGGTTATCCCTCAATTTCTGGTCAACTTCACTCGATCAGTGCTCATTTCGAGCAGTACATACCAGCTGTTGATCAGAGTTTACGTGAAGCGAGGTATGCTTTCCTAATGTGATTTTTAAGCAATTGATTGAATTATATTATCATTTACCCGTGTCACGTAACGTCCCCTTTGTCATCGATTTCCTCGAGCTGCTTGTAGCGAGTCCATTCGTCCCTGTAGCGAGCCAGAATAACCCACACTCGAGGAATACAAGCCATACCATTCCTTTTGTTTAGAGATTCCTTCTGTGATGACGTCTGACCATCGTGCTGGCAGTCGTATGAGTGTTTATTTGATGTGCCGAGGGTCTACTTAGTAACCGCTCTGGTCCAACAGTCACCGCAGTATCACATGGAGTTTCCCGTCCACCTGTTTTTTGATTCATTGACATAAGCAACAGCATCCGGAACTATGGATTCTCTCTGCACTCGCGTGTTTCGGGAAATTCCGAGCATCGCCTTTTCAATAGCAAGGTGTTTGACGCTCCCTGCAATGCTCTTCCTGTTTTCGAATTATCCAAACCTCCGAGGCGTATGTCAAAGCAGAAAGGACCCCTGAAATTTTAACAGCCTTTCCCGGGTGGTCTCACGTGATTCACCCTGAGATTCAGAGGAATTAGGCTAATTTAAGCTACTGTTTTAGCATATGGGTCCCTGAAGTAGCTTGCCAAGCTCTGATTCTGGTAGATCTTGTGTAGTGGCTTCTGGAATAGGGGCAGATCGAATAGTCAAAAATAATGTGTTAAGTTTTGTTAATTCGTTGGTAGTAACTTCGCCTGCAAGTAAAAGATTAACATTGGGTTGAAATTTTCACAGGATTACCTCCGGTTGATAGATCAAAAAAAGAAGTATTTAAATTACGGTCGTAATTTAAATACTTCGGTTTTTGATCCATCAACCGGAGGTAATCCTTCTCGCGTTACTTCCCAGCTACTCAAATGCAAGCTTTTGGCCGTTCCGATGTGAAGAACCCCAACCGCATGAATGGACCCCCTACGAAGAGAACGTACAAATCGACCTAACACAGCGGAAACAGGGAGCCAGACCTGAATCTATCCACGTCTCTGTGCAAGTACCGGTGACTTTTGATCCGCAATTTATTTTGCTTTCTGCCACCTGGGATATTTTGCTTTCAGAGAACCTGCTGAGCATGCCCTTAAAGACTATATGAAAATAGTGAAGTTCAACGACCTCAATTTGTGGAACATCAAAGCGTCATCGCAAAAAGCTCACACTCACCTCTATAAGATCGTGAGGAAATTCCGGGTGAGCCCTCTGAACAGATTCATTTTTCAATCATCAGCGAATATTCATTTTTAGTTGAAACAGTTTGACTTTTGAGGAATTGATGTCGTTCAGGAAGCAGTAGGGGTCCAAGTTTCGCCACATTTTGACAATTTGGTCCATATTGGCAGCCCAAGTGTTGCTGCACTTCCTGATTTATCGGAAGTAATGATTGATGGTCGTGGACGGAGAGCCAGGGAACTTGCGGGTGTAATTATAACTCAAGGTCTGCCTTTTTTCCTTAGCGGAAAGTTCTTCTACGATTCGGTATTTACAGCGGCAACCCTCTGTGACATAACTGGTGCTGTCGAACTGACTGATCAAACAAGCAGTTGTGACGAGGCAATCCGCATGACTATTAACTATCAGGGAGAGGATGAGGATAAGGTAAAAGTTGGATATTCAAACGTCTGCGTATTGTATGCTGAAAAAGTTTTACACAGGAGAAGCAACAGGGCTACGCCCGGAACTCTCGGCAACGCTCGGTTGCAATGGTTATCAAAGAGGCTCAGAGTATAGGTTTGAATGCTCGCAAAGCACAAGGGCTCGATCAAGAAAAGTTGACTAGAAGCTCATTAACAGAAGTGAAACGAAAACTAGCAAATGAGGTTGGTTCCATTTCCATACTCGTGCATTTACTTGCTACGTTCTCATCATCATTCAGGTAACTGTCCACAAATGCGCCGCGGCGAGGAATAGCTGCATCCGCAAGAGCATAACACCGAATGATCAGCTGGGCGTAGCGACGAGGAAGCATTTAATTGGAGTTATTGGTCAGTAACGAGCGGTCTTTCAGAATTAGAAACAGATAATCAAACAAATGCTCTTTGCTTCAGATTACGGCATGGCTTGGATTTTGAAGTGTCACAAAGAACTGGCAGATTTTGAGCAGTCCTATAATGTGCTTGTTGGGAAAACCCATGCTTTCGAGTGTTTGGAATCGAATGTCGAAGTGAGTTAGGGGAACTCATTACGGCTTTCATTGTAAACAATGGGTGAAAATTTTTCGCGTTTGGCTGCAGTACGACTAGACCGTGCTATTCACACCCTGGCTGAACAGCAAATGGGGTGACTGACTGCCTGAACTGTACTCAAGTAAAGGACGAGATTAAGTCCGCCTTTTTACTGGACCACTATACTTCCGAGCTCTGGGGAAATGAGGAAACTTGATACTCCGCAGGTTTCAGTGCGATTTCAGGCTGGATGGTTTGTGGACTACGAGCGATTAAAGTCTCAGTTAGAATTCATTCTCGAGCGATCAGAGGAACTGCTCCGGCACACTGATGCAATGTCGAATCGGTTATCAAGTGTACCTGAGCGGGAACTGAATGAAGGTAAGATCGAAGTGAATTGTGTGCTTAATTTTTCTTCTATTTTTTGACTATTTTTTGACATGATTGAGATATTACATCATATTTCTTTATGTAATTTCAACGTATGTACGCTTATACTCGAATTCATTTGAAGAGCCAGCTGAATGGGAACATCCATTATCTCGCCTTCATTCCCAAAGCCCGGAGTTAGACGGGCTCCGTAAGCTGGTGAATGACTCTGTCTCGCTGTCGAAGAAAATTCATCAGACAGCAAGCTCTTTGCTGGCGGAATCCGAAACCCAAGTTTGCGGGAAGTTCGTATTCCATTCATTTGCTTACGCTCACTTTTACAATACTTCATTGAACAGCATTGTTCGGTCAGACGGGGTCTGACCCTCCACCAGTGCTAATGTTCAAAGAGGAAGATTGCTTTTCTTCTCTATCCTTATTTTCCTGTAGGTTAACGGTAACACGATCATTCGAACATCTCTCTTCGGATGGAACTGAGCTTAAAGGTGTTCTCGAGCAGCTGCAGGAATGGTTTGAATACGAATGTTCCCGTTCTGGCGAGGCACTCAGCGGTCTGTTATCGAAACTGACGGTGAGCGGATTTATTGCAGCCTTATGAAGTGTATTTGATCTTTGTCGAAACTCTTTCAATACCAATCGAGCTGGAGACCCTCTCAAGTTGGATGGGTAGTTTCAGGTGGATGAAATTGAGGCGAAAACAGTCGATGTATCCACGGATCCGCCTCTCCTTCTCGTTCAAAACCTATACAAGTCATTGGCTGAAAATGCAAATAACACCAATATGCGATTGATGGATAGATTCGATTTTGTTTTGAATGCAATGGCAGCTTCTGGTTATGAGAAAGTGAGTTCCTTGTTTCTCTTGTACTTCTGATTTTTTGTATGATTACTTGCTTGCATGTGAGCCTTTTCTCACAAAGAATCGACGGAATTTCTTTTCTCTTTTTTTGCGCATTATCTTTTCCAGCTGTTTAGGTGGTCCCATGGGCAACACAAGCACTCTCCAATGCGATTGCTGGCCTAGTTCCCAACTGTTTAAAAGAGATCACATCACTGTTACATGTCGTCACTCGATTATTCTCTGCTATAAATGGACTCGTCTCGTCTGCGATGCAAGCATTTGCTTCACTCTATCACGCCCTTTTATCGATGAGTATGCAACTCTTTGAAAAAGTAAGTATCTCCTCTTCTTTTCTAACTTTGTACGGGTAAAATGCTCCAAGCAATTTTTGTTTTTAATGGAACGCGATTTTTTCTCGATACAATATTTTCTAGTTTTGAGAGTAAGCTAATCGAGTCATTGCTTCTAGGTGCTAAATTTTGTTTACTCAGGGATACGTCAATCCAATACCCAAAGCAGAGAAACAGGAGTCAGGTCAAGGAAACGCTGATGAAGCTGGTGAAGGTATCTGTTTCTTTTTCCATCGCCATGGGGACTTCCTATTGTGTCCGCGGGTGAAAGTGCAGTAACTGGCACATCTTACAGGTGGGGGAATTGGTGAGGGTGAAGCGAAGGGTGATGCGAAAGATGTCACCGATGAAATGGAGGAAAGCGGTCAGATCGAAGGTCTTCAAGACGATGAGTGTGAGCCACCAAGTGGAGATGCTGGTCAAAACGAAAAGCCCATCGAAATGGAGGAGGTAAACGTAACGAGTTTTTCGAAAAATCTTTTCACCATAGCAATACGAAGACCAGTATATCGGGTCTCGATAGCTCCCTTTATGTTTCTAAATTGAAAGAGTGCACACGAGATGGAAGTGAATGAAAGTGCATTTGAGTTGCTTCAGGACTTTCCTGAAGATATTCAAGATGTTGATCGTAACGAAGCTGGTGATGATGATGAAAAGTCAGGTGAAAACAGCGAAGAGGAAGCTGATCCGGAAGACCAGATGGGAGACGTTAGTTGATCCTTCGTCACCATATTGATTGAATAGGTTTTTTGTCTGAGTTTCTCCTGAGTGCCCTCCCTCTTTACGGTTTCTGAAAAAGTTGACGGTTCAGGTTGACGAGGCAGACGAACAGCAACTTGATCCAAAGCTCTGGGACGAAGAGGAGAAGGATCCGTCCCCAAAAGGAATGGATGAAGACAATGCAGGTCGCGAGTGTAATACTATTCATTCGTTTTTATGCAGAGTGTCATATCATCCCACTTTTCAGCTGCTGATAACAAAACTGATGCATTAGCTGCGAAGGAGGACGACACAGTAACGGCAGACGAGAAGTCAGCAGAAAATGAAGGAGAGGAAGAGTTTGATGACAAGCAAGCGGATGACATGGAGAATGTTGACGAAAGAGAAAGAGACGATCAAGAGGACAATGGAAAAGAGGATTCGTTAGTTTTACCATTTTGGGGGTTTCGTATGGTGTATCTATAAGCGCTAACAATCATATGATCTGGGATATACAAAAAAGTTCAGGATACATGAAAATCGATTCCTGACGGATCACTCACCTTTTATTAAAGGCGATGTGTATGATTTACGGGGCCAGTAAGTATGGAATCACAGGGGCCGATGAAGGAAAAGACAAATTTTGGCGGTTCTCGAAGAAAGGTGTGCCGCTAGCAACCAGGTGGTCCAACTTGAGTTCCGCAGGCTTTTCATTTCCTATCCTTCTACAAGCGGAAGGGCTGATGTGGCAGTAGAGTGGTGGGATTAAGAGTAATAAAAGAGAACATAGGGTTTCAAATGACGTAGGTTTCCACTGAAGCAGGGTATAGCGCTAAGTTAAGCCGTGATTTCTCTCACCCGAAAGTTACTATTACATCACCAAATTCATCACGTTGTTTTCGACTTGACATCACACCCATGGATTGAACGTAAAACGGGGTTCACTGTGGAACATATGGTCATCTAAAAACTACAGTTTTTTTGTGTTTTGGAGGGCTGGGTTTTGACATGAAGATACTTCAGACAACTAAAGAGATTTTTGCTTTTTCTATTTTCGTCGGTAATTTTCAGGTTGTTGCCACCGGAGGACGAGCTCGAAAGTGAACAAGAAGCCTCAAACACTGAGGATGTGGATAACGATTCGACGGATGATGAGCAAGGGAAAGAAAATGAGGAATGCGAAGGAGAGGAGGATAACCATGAAAATGACAATGAAAATGTGAGCTGCAGCCTGCCATTCATTATTGCACATGACTCCATTTGGTTTATTACTTTATGCCTAATTCACGTAGACTTTAACACTACTACGATTCTGTTGTAAGCGTCGATTAGCAGTAGCCCTTGTCTTTGGCTACTAACCATCCCTATGCTTGTTTTGGATTTCTCCTGCCCCCGGGACCGCTATTCTTTTGAACTGTTTCCAATTCCTCCGATCTGCTGCATCCTTTGCCTTTACCTTGACTCCAGAGAAGTCTTTCTTGGTGGGGTCTCGTCAACTCTTCTTTAATGCTTCGCTTCAATAAAACTGATCGTTTTCACTGAGTTTTTTTTTTCGTCTTCAGCTGTATACGAGCTGTCTGCATGCTCATCCCGACGTCCTCGCTTCTAACCTGATCCAGCCGCGTCCACCGCGAGTCCATCTCAACATTCTCAAACCTGCGTAGTGCCGTTCTCTTTCACGGCTCCCACCACTGCTCTGTAACATTTCCTTCGAAATCCTGGAACTTTGTTGATAACCCACTGTAACCTCTCCACTTCATCCATGCCGCGCTTATTCGAGTCTTTAGAGCCTGTTTCGCACCACTGGCAGCGACTAGGTGACTTCTCAGGCAAGGGAAGTCTTGTACTCTTTCAACGACTTCTGCGTAACTGAGTGCGCACCGTTTTGACCTGAGAGAGTTGGTCTTCTTCACGTTCAGCCGGAGTCACTTCTAGGCCAGTACACGCTGATATTTCTGCCGTTTGTCCTGAAGTTCTTTCCTGCATTCCGCTGGAATAGTGATGTCATGAGCATAGAGGATGGTTCAAGTGGTTCTTCCTCTCTGTTGTGGTATGCAGTGTTATCACAACAGGAACGAGCTCAGAACATATCATTCTTGTACCCAACAAGGTCCTGCGTACATGAAATATTGTCCAGATCCACATTCACTCCAGCTTGCCATTGCTCTTCTTTGGATGATCTTTGAATACTTCCAGGTTCCATTGGATTAGTAAGGAGCTGTGAATCCAGATACCTATTCACTTCAGGCTGTTGCGGAGGAAGAAAATTCTGCGAGTAATCCACCGAATGACAAGCAATCGGAAGATAATATGGAAGCAATCGAACAAGGGACAGGTGGAGCGGAAGAAAACGATGAGCATGAGGAACAAAGTGGTGGAGTAAAGGAAAATGAAAATAGAGAAATCGAGGACAAGGGAGGGGAGGAAGGGTAAGGGTTAAAATATTTCTTGCGTTCGTTGTCAATTTTTCTTTTTTACAGAAGAGCCGATGCTTCTGGTGAAGCGGGCAAGGCCATTAATGCCATGAAAAACGATGAAGAAAAAGAAAACGAGGAAAATCAGCAGGATTCGGTTGAGGCTGAAGAAAATGCTGAAAGACAAAGAGAACTGGCGCAAGATTTCGATAACGTCGAGGATAAAGTGGAAGGCGAAGGTGAGCTGGACGAGACGGCGACACAAATGCAAAACGCTCCAGCTGCGGAACGACAGGTCAGGATGAGTTTTTTTTTTTTTTGGAGGGATTTTTCAAAGGGTTCTGTCCTCTGCAAATTTCACTTTCGCTCATCGTATATTATTTCGTAGCTACAGCATTCCAAATTGAGGGGTAGTAAGTCACTCGGGTGCAGTACTTGAGGACATTACTATCGGGTTGTCCGAAAAAATCCCGCCGATTTTTGATTCATCTTTGAATGAAAATTCCTAGAAGTAGAAATTCACTGATTGAACAATATATCCTCCACTCTGTTGAGTAAGGATTCGCCATCTTCCTGTAGGTTCCAGTTCCCCTCTTCCATAGAAGGTTCCAAACTTGAAATCGAAAAACCCACTCATGTGCTTTTTGCAGTCCTCCAGCGAATTGAACGATTTTCCATTCAAAGTATTTTGCAGCAACCAAAACAAGTAGTATTCTGATGGCGCTATTTCTGAACTATATGAGGGGTGCGGTAAGACATCCCACCCGAGCTTTAGCAACTTTTGACGAGTGACCAAAAATACGTGTGGTCTAGAGGTATCCTGGTCTAGAGGGAAGATCACGCCCTCACAATTGGCCACTTCGGGTCGCTTTTGGTCTACCACTGCCTCCATATTTTCTAGCTCACTATAGTACCTTTCCTAAGTCATCTTTTGATTGTGCGACAACAGCTCATAGCAAGTGATTTCCCTGAAATCCCATCAGCAACTCGGCATAGTTTTTCGCACCTGGATTTTGACTTTGGCAGCGGTTTGTGACGGCTCATTAGGGAGCTCCACGATCGCTTTCGCTTCTTATTGCTGTACACAATCCAATTTCCGTCTCTCGTGCTCATGCGTTTTGGAAACGGCTCAATTCTATTTCGTTTGAGCGACGAGTCGTAATGGTGGCGCAGTCCATCACATTGCGCTCGCTCCTTTCGCGAGGTATCTAAACATCAAGGCGTTTTTCAAAACCAAGCGTCTGCAGATGACTATGGATGGCTAATTTCGAAACGCTAAGCCCTTGTCCCACTCCACGAGCAGTGATGTGTCGATTTGCTTCGGTTAGCATTTTGAGTTGATCGTTTAAACTGATGATNGTCTCCCTAAGGTTTGTCGGTCTTCAAAGGCAAATTCACTCTGTTTGGATTCCGCAAACTAGTCATGCACTGTACGTTCTTCTAGGGCATGGTCTACTCAAACGTCATATGTCTTTCATGCGGGTTGAGCCGCATTCTAGGCCTTGCGGTAGAAGAAATACTTCAGTTGTCGAAAATGCGCGCAGTAGTTCTCCATTTTCATACTAGTCCTGTACACAGAAACTTCGGCAAATCTTGACAGAATCCTAACAGGAATATAGAGGAGGATCTACTCTTTCAGAAAACATATAACTTTATTAGGTTGGGTCCTTGATCTTTTGCACAACGGTTGATAAATCTGGGGTGTCAAAACTCGGCGGAAACTTTTCGGATAGCCCAATAGTAGCTCATAGAAATTCAAGTGAGATTCCTTCAAAAGTCTTCATAATATAGCTTAATACTAATAACTTTATTAATTCAATAATAATAATTTCACTCAATTTTTTGACCGATGTGCAGTTTTAGAGAAATTTAGATTTAGATTTATTGCATGTGTCTGGCTCATGGGAAAAAACACAAGTTAAAATCCAGCGAACAAAAAGATGAACATTGAACATTGCAACAAAAAGTACTTGAAAAATGGGAAAAGGTAATTGCAGATAAAACTGTGGATAAAACGTGCTAGGTAGCAGGAGCATAGTAAGAAAACTTATCACCGACCGAGTCCCAAAATGTCCTCATTTAAGATAACGCCGCACGATGTTTTTCAATTGTATTATACTTTGAGGCATAGCAATTTTTTTAGTTAGCTTAGAATATTCAGCAACCGCCCTTGTAGTGAAGAACCTGGCTCTTCTACTTGTCCTAGGTTTTGGTACGAAAAGCTTGTTTTTCTCTCCTCTCATAATTGTGCGTCGAATAGTAAAAAATCATCGACCTTTACATTAATTTTCCCGGTGAGCATCTTGAAAACGGTTATGAGATCGAGCATTTTCCTCCTGTGAAAAGGGGATTCCACTCCCAACATTTTATTTCTAGGAGAGAAATTACACAAATGTATAGTGGTTTTGTATGCAGATGCTCGGAGCAGGATCACTTGAGGAGGCCAAGCAGTCTAGGAAGGATCATACAGCTAAACAGTCAAAGGAACACAAGAAACCCTCAAAAGGCATAGAAGAGAGTGCTGACGGACCTCTGCAGCACGACGGCGACGCTATTGAGGAGCGCCAGGCAGCCATTCACCTAGCTCCCGAAGAAATGTTCAATTTGGTATGTTCTCTTCTCTTATTGGTAGGCCTTCTCTTATGTTTCCAGTTTGTAAACAATCGACAAGATTATCTAAGTTTTCATCTAGGCAGAGAAATTGACGAAAGAACTCACTGTGAGCGCAGAAAGAGAAGAAAGTGCTGAATCTGTAGAGCGAGCCAACTCTGATGAGCGAAAATTGGTTGACGCAGAACAGATGTGGACAACGATGAGCCAGACTGTCGGTATTCTGGCAGCTGAGTTGGCCGAGAATCTTCGCTTGATTCTAGAGCCTCAGCGAGCAAGTAAAATGCAGTACGTCTGTCGTTATTTGCTTCGCTTCTGGCTTTGAAGTGCTTCATCCACTTGTGTTTTTAGGGGTGGTTATCGCACAGGGAAACGGTTGAATATGCGTCGACTAATCCCTTATATCGCTAGCGAATACAGAAAAGATCGTATTTGGATGCGAAGAACCAAAAAAGCTCAAAGAGATTACCAGGTTAGTCGCTAACCTGTTTGCTGTTGTGCTGTTTGTTTGTTTGTTATTAGTAATGTTGTGCTCACCTTCTGTAATCCTATTGATCCTTCTCGAAAAAGCTGGTAGCTACTATTATTAAAACTGTTTTAGTCACTGTTAATTTAACCAGTAACTAATAACAACTGATAATTTCATATTTAGGTGCTCATCGCAGTGGACGACTCTGCTAGCATGAACGAGAATGGCATTCATCAGGTAAGAGTTATTTTTCACTCATCTTACCATTTTTGGAAATGGAAGAAGTCAGAGTTCATGAGCTTAATCAAAGAAAAATGACATTTATCCTCCTTTTACGATTGCTAGCTAACACCAATATCAAAGTGCTTCCTCTAATCCAATCGGATCGCCCGCACCCCTCACGAGTTTCGATGCTCTTGTGGTGAAGAGCAGTAGTTGTGAATTGCGCACCAAACATACACCACCGACTCACTTCACGAGTGGTGTCGTGCTCAAGTCATGTGTGTGCGAATAATTTGCTAAATACATTCTACTTATTCCATCTTGGCTGTGTAGTTTTTCTCAGATTATGCTCATTTTACATTTGCATCTCGGTAATCAAGAAGGCAATATTCTGGTGGAACTGAATGGATCAATGTAAGGAACGTTCTGTTCAATCCAACTTGAAGAAAAGATTCCCCTTACAGTATTATACTTATACCATAGTCAGACGCTTTTTAAACTGAGACTGCCCTCAAATATACATCACATCTTGAGGAAATGGTGGGGTCATAAACGCATCGCGCTCAAAGACTCGGTGCTCAGCAATGCAATGCTCTAATTTCAGAACTATATTTTTCCTTCCTCTTGATCGGGGCACCTTCTTGATATGTTTTTACTATCGCGGATAATCGCGAAAACTAATCACTACGTAATATGAGGCACTTAACGCTCTACTTTAAAAGACACAGTTCACGATAAAAATGGTTTCTGAGATTCTGTCATAGTATGATTTCGAGGCTCCCCCTTGTACGATACCTGTCGGTATGAGGGCGAAGAAAGTTCTGGATAAGGCACAATAATGAACTAGAGATTGTATCGTGTGAATGAAACACCCATCGCGGACGAGTTTCAACGGCTTTGTAGAGGCTGCATTATTCCCAAGGAAATCATGTAGGAAGTTCAAACAACTTGTCATGACCCATATCGACAGTGAAAGGCAATTTTGGACAGTTATGGCTTGATGTAGTTAGCTCTTTGCCCGATGGGGCAAGTCAAATCTCGTCCAAAACCCCGTAATGCCACTCTTGTCGCCATGATCTCGTACAACCTCCATTTCCACTACTTCTAAAAAGCTTGGAGTAGGCGTATTTTCTCGCTTTCTTCGCCACCGAAGCCCTACATTACTTCAAGACTTCCGCTTTCCAACCTAAAAAGGGTACTTCAAATTATCGAGAACTGTGCTTTTAAGGTCAAAGTTCAAAGTGGTCTGGCAGCTGATGGGACACTCTAATAGTTTTCTTTTCAGGTAACTTGTGAATCTGTGTGCATTGTCGACGACGCATTACGAAGATGCGACGCTGGAGACGTTTCAGTATGTTCTTTCGGAAGTGAATTGAAGGTCATCAGCGCGTTCGGTGATCACATGACGCCAGGCCCAGAACTTCTGCAGAAGGTAATGTGCTTTTGGCTATTCAACAGCGGTATTCTACTTTTATCCTTACTCCTTTAGCTATCCTTCAANCAGTCATCCACGGATCTCCTGCTGCTTCTCAACCGCACGCGGCAATTGCTTGGTGACGTGCGAACGCCGACCAGCGAGCAGCTCCTCATAATCATCTCCGATGGGAGAGGAGCTCTAGCTCAAGGAGCCAAAAAAGTACTGTCTCGGTTGTAAAATTTCATCGGCATTACACTTTTTAAATTGTCGATGTGCAGGTGAAGGCTGCTCTGGCTTCCTTGCGGGATGTGACTGTGTTATTTGTCATTCTCGATTCCGGTCCCAAATCTATATGCGATCTGTCGGTGGCCGCCTTCAAAGACGGTGATGTGGTACGTTGCTCACTTGACTTTCTCGTATAAAATTCATAAAACTACTTTTTCCTAAAAGATAGGAATCCATAAAAGACAGGCTGGAAACTCAGGAATGCGAGCGATTTATATTTATTAGCAGGTCAGGCTACAGGTACAGTTCATTAGTGAACGAACTGAGGTAGCATAGACTGGGTAACATCAGGCGCCGATTGGAGCTGAGAAGCACGAAAAGGAAGCTTTGAGACGCTTCATCGCAGCAACACATCGCTGTTTTGGTATATCTGCCTTTAGTGTAGATATTTCAATCACTTTTCTTGCCCAGGGCGCTGTTCCCAATCACATTTGCTCATGCTCGATGATAAAGCCTTAAAGACTCAGATCGTTAATTAATCCCGTCTGAAGGATGCGCCCACGCATTCGACTTCCATTTAGAACCGTAGTGACGAATTGAATGCTTACGTGGCCTATACAATGACTCGCGGTGGTCAGCCGATGTACAAATCAGCGCTTTTATCCTCCCAGACGAGTATGGCACCAGTGAATCGACCACGGAGGGATAGAAGTCCTGGTTGGCCCAGGCGAATATCGATCTGCGATTCCAACCCGTGATCGTGCGTGTGTGAAGTCCGCCACTTGCCACTACACCATCTCCGACCTGCCTATGCTCTACGAATAATAGTAAATCTTGGATTTTGGTTTAGGGCATTAATCCCAAATTTGTAACGAGTCCGCGGTCGCATCGACGTCCCTGCCCTCAGAATTTGAATACTCCTTAAATGTTGCACCGTGACATGAATACGTGAGGTTGAGCGAGCTTGATGACCTGGCCCAGAGGCCAACTAGGATGAATGCATGCAGCAGCCGGGGTCAGAGCCATGCCCATATGCGAGTATTCCACTGCCTTCTGTGCTGCTTATATCTTGGAAGGCTAAGCCAACGGGATAACATTAACCTGGTGTTGATGACACCATTTCACAGCGAAATCTGTACCGATCTAGTTGTTAGGCTACCATTTTGTATGGTCTTTTTAGCAGCAGATACTATTTTCTTTAGGTTCTGACGCCTTACCTAGCGACGTTCCCATTTCCGTTTTACGCCATCGTAAAAACTGTCACCCAACTTCCGTCAGTGCTTGCTGAATCCATTCGGCAATGGTTTGAAATGACAGTACAAACAAATTCAAATTAAATTTAGTTTCACCTCGAGGCACGACATCAGAGTTTTTAAGATTGTTGGTACTTTGTTGAGTTTGCTTCATTTTATTATGTACATTACGTTGTTGAGTTTCAACTGTTGAGTATATGAAGAGTTCCATTTGTTGAATATATAAATTGTTGATCTTTGGCCTTATTACTTAAGCAAATTCTGCTGAAAAGGTCGTTAACCTCGTTAACAATCTTTTATTCTTCGAGATCACTGCACCCTTTGTGGTTCACATGTTTGTTTGTTTGATGTTTGTCGTTTCGAAGGTTTAGAACAACTTTTACGAATCGCTTCAGTTACATCGACGTAGCGGGTTAGGTGAATATACCTAAAAAAAAGATTGTTTCGTAGCATATCATTTGCAAGAAATGCAGAACTGCAGCACTATCAATGCAGTCAGCGCATGGTCAGAAAAATCAGTATAAGAGGCGTGAGCGAGTGTGTACAACCGACATATGGCGCGGTATATTTAACCCTAGTTTTACCATACCCTTAAAGGCACAGTTCGCGATAAAAATGGTTACTGAGTTCTCCTCCTGTGAATACCCAGTGGCCTCTAAGGCTAACAGGAAGGACGCTGTCGAGTCGCATAACTCAACAACTATGGCATGGTGGGAGCCCAGTTACCGGTTCGCGCGGCCTTCCCGCCCCTCGATCGATGTCACGTCAGACGAGTGTCGAGGCGATACAGACTGCAATATTCGCTCTATGACCCCCACACAATCAGCTGATTGCGATGTAATGAGGCGATGTTTTTCTGCTATTCCTTTATTCTTTTTTTGCTGCTGCTATTTACTTTTCCAAAGCAAAAGGCTAAAAAAATGTGGGCTATTTTTGCTGTTACGAGGGTTTTTGCCAACTTATGCTAACAAGTGAGTGAATTTTTGCCCACTGCAGACAGTTGTTCGCATCAGGACCCACATGTACACAGTGCACACATTGTACAGCTCGTCCAAACGCCCTTTCTTCATTTTTCTAGTCCCATTCTCGTCCAGCCCCTTCTTAGCGATTTTTTCGGTGCTTTTTCACTTTGGAGAGCCCGATTGACGCAGTCTCTTCGCCGTCGCACACTATTTTCCATCTTACCTTCCATTATTCGTTATAATCTGGATTACCCAAGATTATCGTGAACTGTGCCTATAAAACCATAGTTCACGACAACTTTGAGATATCTATTTTGAGTTGAGTAATGGAAGCCATGGAGTAGAAAGTGCAAGGGTGACGAAGAAAACGAAAACTGTTGAGTTTTATGAACAAAACATCCAAAGGGTAAAGTTAGGATGAAGTTTTTGGCGGTAATCAATCTCGTCTAAGAGATGCGCCCCGCCCTCGACTTCCATTCAGAATCGTATTGGGGTAATGAGTACGTGTGTGGCCTATACAATGACTTACAGTGACCAGTCGAGTGTACAGCGTCGTGTACAAGTCAATGTTTTCATCCTTCCAGACGAAGCTGGTTCCAATTAACCGACCCCGGAGGGATGGAAGACCTGGATGGTCTAGGCAGGCATTGATCCGGGATTTGAACCCTTGACCGTACGTGTAAGATAGTGCGCCACTTGCCACTACACCACCGTCGGCATTACGTGGCCACTTTGAATATCTGCGTTGCCGAAACTATTTGGAGCCCTTAATATGCCCTGTCTAGCCCATTTTTCGGCCGACAACGGCCCATGTACTAATCTTGAGGGCTACAGACAAATTCTTGCGCGAAATCCAGAAATTTTTTCTATCATGAAGTGTGCCTCTAAATGGACACGATCACCGCTAAGGAAAATAAGTAACCTTAAATGGCGTCCACAAATGAAGAACTCGTCCACATGTTCTTTCCTGCGTGCATGTAAAATGAGGGCATCACGAATTCGGAGATTCAGATACTGATCGCAATCTTGCAGAATACCTCAAATAGAAAACATCACAGTCTTGTTTGCTTGGATGTTTAACTAGCTCCTACCATGTCTTGGTATGTTCTGTCACTAATGATGATCACTAATGATCTCTGCTCTAACTTCGAATTGGTCCCGATGGCTTGCAGGACTCGACCACTGTTTAACTTTCTTTTCTGTCCCATGCGACTTCGAAAGGATGAGAGTGTTTGATAAGAAAGATATGCAAGGCCATCAATCACTTATTAAATCTACTTGAAGCTCTTCATGGATCGTACTCAGATGCCCTAGAAAACTGCATGCGTTCAAAATTTCGGATTTTTATAGCGCGGCCCTTTTTCGGGACTATAAGCCCTCTTTGTAAGTGATTGTATCAATGAAGGTACAGGTCGAGCAAGCGAGAAATGGCATAATGAAGAGAACACCTGCGTGGCGATTTGGGAATGCCTAGTATGAATAAGTTCTTTGTCCACTCTGAATGGTTTCATTAGTACTCAGAGGCCCACCCAACCTCCAAGCCATAGCAATTCACTCTTGGGTAGTACCCATATGCTAAATACAGCAATATAAACGGCCCTCTTTTCCCAAACCTAAGTGAACGCCAATTTGGTAACATTGCTTGGGAGAAACTGCTTAAAACGCAGGGTAATACCAAATTGGCTGAGAGAAGAAAAACTGCGGTGAGACGGCGATCTGTCAACTCAACGCAGGAACGCTTGCATCAGAAGCTTGAATTGAACATCTGATGATGCAAACCAGGAAGATCAAGTACGACGTCATCGGACGGCCCGCGACGAAAAATCATCGCCCCTTGAACGCCGTTTCCGAAACTGGAGATGAACTGTTCCTCAGAACATGCGACAACGGTGTAGGTGCCTTGTCAATAGGCACTTTACCATGTACATCGAAAGCACGACAATCCGAATCGGGCGGGGTGGTTGAGAAGATATTGCTCAACCTCAGCTTCACAATCTTGTTGAATACGCATTAACAACAAGCTACGAACAAGAGGAGCTGGGAGCGTTTCATGAGGGAATGGAGAAGCTTCCCAGAGTAGATCACATTTTTTCAAGCTTACCGTCGATAATTTCAACGCGGAAATTGCACCCAGAACAACGGTTGAAGATCTACCTATCAAGACATACCAAACGGAATGGAATGGGTAGGGTGAAAGGCTGTCCGAATTTATTATATCGATCAACGTCATCCATGGCACTTCGCAGTTCCAGAGGCCTTTTTATTTGCGAAGGAGAGGAGAGTCATTTAGTAGACGGTTTCGTAATGAAATACGTAGCAACATGTTCGATCAAATTTTTATCTGACTGTCGTCGCCTTTTCTGAAGTCCTACATAGGATCGGACCATCGTCCAGCGCTAAATTCTATACTTGATGCGTAAAATGAGTGCAGAAGAGATAAGGAAACGAAGACCTAGGGCGTCACTGACTGGGATCACCACGCTTCTCTTATGGTCGCACACAAGTTGCTACACCCCCCGTTAGAGTGTAGCCCTGAAGTAATGTCAGCTGTAGGCTTTACCAAAGATCATTCTTGCTAGTTGCTAACAACATATGAAACGATCGCGACTGTCTTATAAGCAAAATCGGTTTGATGCGTCCAATGCCGATGTCCTCTTCCGACTTGCACACCAGATCACACGGAAGACAACATACGGTGATTCTAGTCAGGAAGCTATTTACGCATTCTCTTGGGTCCTACAAGTTGAACAGGAAAACCACACAAATAAGCATTTCAATCGATACCTACTTACCTACGGCGAACGTGCCTGCTCTCAATTCTACACAGACCTTCATGTCTATCAATCCTCGAACGAAACTATGAAGGCCGTTGACTTTGAAGCCTTGCTTTTTCGGGGCCATCACACTGAATAAGACCAATGCAGTTTATACGTTGGCTGGTTCAAATGAATGAACAAATCTGATTCAAAATACAGTTGAAGTATTATCACTAGAAGTTTTCCATGTACCAATCACAACATTTATCATGGTAGGAATGCGACAGAAACAAAACAACGAAGGAATAAGTGGAAAGAAGCAACAATACACCGTGGTTCAAAAAACCAAACATCTCTGTAGAGATGCTAAATTGACCTGTGCCGACTTCTAACAATAACTAAACGCTCTACAAAATAGAATCAAAATTTGGCGCACTTTGAAAGCGTACAATGTAAATGACGAGAAAATTCTGAGATTCCATTAAGCCACGCATTTTATGCAACAATCGATGGGCTGACTTAGAACCTATGTATATCACAAAATACTATAAACTAAGGGGATTTAAAGCGGTTTTACAGCTAAATGTGTCTAAAACGTCATTAATACCCAACCTAAAAAATGCTCAAAAAAGTCAAAATGGGCAGAAATAAGCGGTTGACTAGCTCAGACCCACTCCTCCGTCCTCCAAATCGCGACGGAGTATGTATCGTTCAACGATGACGATGCGACAAATCTGTGGGAGAGACTCCTAAAAATACGAGTTCTAAATAGACAGTACGGAGATACTCCAAGAAAAATTCATTACAGAGTTCTTTAATTCTTATTGTATTCTTATATTGTGAGATAACTGAGACCCTGAGATACTTACCGAAAAGCTCTGCCGATTGTGACGACAGCCGCGGTTCCCTGACCGGCTAATGGTGCAGGACTTCCACGGATTCTCTCTAGCGTCTCACTCACTCGTTCTCGAACCCAACCCAAGCCGCTTTCAGAAGACGTTGTACTAAGAGTACTCCGAACTTAAAAAGAAAATGATTCTCATCAAGAAAAAAAAANAAAAAAAAACGATCCATATGTGAAGAAATCCTAGAAGCCCAGATGAGAGAACAAAAGCGAGAATCATACCTTTAAAAGACAGCTCTTCATCACGAGCTCCCTCGACAACACAAATTGATGTCAATTCACCACCATATGGTCGGCATGCTGATAGTGGCTGTAACTGAAACCAAAGAAATATGCAATTCATCTAGTTATTCTCTTACTAACTCAACAACTCAATAGTAACTCAATGAACTATGTATAACTCAAAACGGTTTGGCAGCTCCTCCACGTTTTAAGACATTGGCTGAGCACAGAAACATTGATAAGCGTATTCTACTAAGCTTACCAGCAAAGCATTCGCAACAACAAGGAGACCTTTGCTTGTTCCAACATACAATTGCGCACCATCTGAACACTCGTGAAGCGCTATAGTTGTAACAAAATTGTCTTCTGCTAATTCCACATCCAGAGTATGAATAGTCTCGCTACCTTAAAAAGCACGTTTTGCCGTTGGAACATGTGATCGAAAGGCAAAGGCATAAAAAAATCAAGAGAGGGAAAATTCAAAAGATCTAGCAAGTAAAATGGATTTAGAAAATAGAGTCCTCGATGCTGAAAGAAAACTAACCGGGCATCACTTTGCGGATATCGAGAGAGGAACAGATTTGACGTCGCTCTACGTCCCAACAGAACACTCGAGAACCTTTGTAAGTGTAAAGCGATATATTAAAATAGAACAGAAAACCGTATGTAGTGAATGAACAGTTAATGTGGATGATAAAAAATACCTCCTTCTGTTGTTACCCATACATTGTTTCCATCCCTGCTAGATACAATGTCTCGGACAATAACTTTTTCTTCCGGCAAATATAACGAGGAAGAGAACGAAAACTTGTCTTCTTGGCTGAGATGATGTATTGATATCCGTCCCTCAGAATGGCCAGTCCAAATTTGCCTACACAATAAATAGGAGAAGAAAGGTTGGCGACTAATAGGTAGATTTGTTAACTGAAAATGGGAACTTTCGATACCTGTTGCTGGCCTGTACGACGACGGCTGCGTTTTTAATCGTGAACGGGCTGTCAAGGGCTGCAAGCAACGTCACCGAATTCGAGTCGCTCAATCGGAGAAGTACCAATTGCCGTCCAGTCACCAGCAGAAGAACGTCGGATCCAATCAATTCTGGGGCGCGAATCTGTAAACAAAGCCAGTAGGGAAAATATCTTTTTTCAAAACTTATAGGTCGAAACAGACTAACAATAGGTGCTGTGAGTGAAGGCAACTGCAATCTTGTCAACTCGTGCAGCGATGTGGCAAATACCGTCACTTCCCCACTTTCATCGCAGGACCAAACTGTGTCACGGACTCGATTCGTGAACCTTGCACGGAAAGCAGTCTCAATTACCTAGAAAAGAAAGTGTTCATTGGTTATCAGGTTATCAGGATAATGAGCGAGAGATCACTTTTTGATCCAGCCATCCATATTGTGTGCAGCTCATAACGGTTATATTTTTGCCACCCAACCAAAGCTGAGCCTCAAAATCATCTGGGTCATCCATGTCGTCCCCAGTGTAATACGGTAAAACGGAAGAAGGTGGCAGAGCTTCTGAACAATTATTTCAAGAGGAAAGGCATTCAACGCGAAATAGGAGGAAGTAAAGAAGTCTCAGAGATGTAGCTGGTCGAACCTTCGAGTTCACAAACATCAAGTATGTGGGTGAACTCCGGAGCAGAGCAGTATCCCACAAGTTGAGATGATGAAGGCCGATCGTCTGGTAAAGTCGCCCAACAGTGAACAACCAAATCTAACATTGGTGACGGTACTAGCAACTCCTGAAGAATATAGATTCGAAAGTACGGTAAAGCTTCAGGTATTCCCAGTATTTATGAGGAGGCAACGCTGAGATGTAGCTGAAACTAACATGTGGTAGGAACACGGGACGAGCTCCTTCCAACAGACGTTCCTTGACATGTTCCTGCCCTTCGAACGGATGCTTCAGGGTGATCAGTTCATATAAAAACATTCCAAATGAAAAGCAGTCAACCTGAACAACGAAGGTCTTTCAAAGCAAAATTTTTATAAACTAAACAGCGAAGCATTTGCCTAGCCAAATTCTCAATGTATAATACCCCTGACCTTCTGTGTATACTCCTCCTCTCCATTGAACCTAACAATCTCAGGCGCCATAAAGCCTTCGGTGCCACCAAACCCTTTAGCTCCGCCGGATGGCATCACAGTCCGAGATATCCCTAAACGTTAAATATTTATACAGCCGACAAAACCGAATAACACAACCACGAACCATAGTCACCAAGCTTCAGCAGAACGTCAGTCATAGCCGCGAACGGTGAAGGAAATCTCCATGCCAGAACATTCTCGCTTTTAAGATCACGGTATATTATGTGAGCAGCGTGAAGGTATTCCAAAGCTTTTGCTACCTGGAGAAAGCAATTTTTTTAAAAAAGCACACTTGCCCCTGACTGCTTACCTGAACAGCAGAGTCTCTCAGAACAGACAACCCGAGGCGAGCTCCACTTTTGCGATGGCTCGCTAGTAACTGATTCAGTGCGCCGAGGGGGGCAAGTTCCACTACTAACGATAACGGCGACACACAAACCTGGAAAACAGTTTTGACAGGTAAAGAATGTAATACAACATTGACAATCAGACAAACCCCCATCAGGCCAATGATGTTGGTGTGGTGTAGTCGACTGAGGAGGTTTAATTCTTGCCGTGAAGTGCAATAAGCTCTCGAAGCGAATTCGAGCGAGTCGCGACGCCACTTGTCAGCACCAGCCTTCAATTTTGTGATGTAACTTTGAACCCAAACCACATAGGATTTCCGAAGCCTCTACGCAACTTCTATGTCACTGCCTCTGGGTATCAAAGAAATCTCTCACGCCTTTCAGCTTGAATCGGTGGGTTCACTTATAACGAAGTCTAAAAAATATTCTCACTAATACCCTGTACAATTATTTTGGGAAACTCGTCGACTTTCGACTGACAAACGGAAAACCCCTTATTCCAACTACATATATCCCTATCAGCGAATGGGGCCGAGCTTTTCTTCACCGAGTTTCTAGGACAAGCGGCAGCGGTTCCGCAGCGGCTACTTGTCTTTCCATTAGGATTTCAACTTTCCATTCATAACGCACTACTGCACGCGATCGGGCGTGACGGGTGTGACGATCGCGACGCGACGCGATTGTCGGGGATATGACCCACCCCCCACCCTGGCTGGCAAAATACAGATGGAAGGAAGGAAGAAAAGAGGTGAAAGGTGTCAATTACTCCATGCACCTCCGCCGTCTATTTTAAAACCTTAATCAAAACCGAATATTTGGGAAGAGACCAACTTTTCACAGTCATCACGGCGGCTTCATCAACAAATTCTTACTTGCGTTACTACGAAGAAAACTTATAAACTCACTTTATATGCAGCGAGAGCTGTCGGCCTAGCGCCTGGGCCAGGATCTACTGGCTCCAACATCTTCTGAGCAACTTCACACAATTCACTACTCTATAAGCGAAATGAATCAGTAGCACGTAAGATAACTGTAATAGCTCATTTGCACCCACCTGTAACTTCACCGTTGCTCTGAAAACAAATCCAAAAGCGCCTCGTCCCAATAGCCTTCCTCGTCTAATTTGGTCAGTTCCGATTACCAAAGATGATTCAATATCGACGAAAACCTGAAAGACGGCATTAACATAGAAGTTGACACCAGATGAAAATCTCTTAGAAACTAATATGTTCCGTTAAACGCTTTTCTGAGATTGTTATTGTTTGATAATTTCTGATCATACCTACCGTGTCTGGGGCTACATCTCTCATGTGCACACCACTGTGCGAGGGACACTCAAGCCAACCATATTCGCGACCTAAATATATACGATATACATACCAGCTAAGGGGAGTAGAGGAACCTTAAGTTTACATAGGAGTTTTGTTTGTAAAGGAAGCTCCGAGAAAAGACGAAAATTCGGAGCAAACGTTTTTTTTTTAATGAAAAGTTGTTTAAGAGATATCTAGCCCGTTTTCGCAATTCAAAGACCTGCTAGCATGCATTCCTCAATCGAGAAACAATGTATGACGTACAGAGCTGAGATGTCACCAGTGGTCTTCGAACCTCGCACGCTGAAGAATGAGATTTCACAATAGAAAAAATAGTCAGTTTTGACAGGTGAAACAACCTCGAAGTGCTCTTCTTTGAGGTGAGATCAGCATCGTCACGGGCGTGTTGAACTTCCGTGGTAATTTCACTTGCACATTTGGAGCATGGTACGAAACGGTTAACCAGCAAATCACCCTCCGATGAGTGCACGAATCGTGTGCCAATCGCTGGATACCTGAAAAATACAAAAAAGGGAATCGCTTTATGCAAGTATCCTTGACTATAATCAACGCACCAGTCTTCAAGTAAGGTGTCGAGAAGATCCACTACCAAGGCCAGAAGTCTGGTCGATCCCTCACCCTCTGTAGACATTACCATTTTATGCGTTTTGTCGGTTACCGTGACACTAAAAACACAATTCTAGGAAAATACAAAAGTCGAGAAACTGATATGTACCATTAAATTTTCGGTAAGAGTGCACTTTCGTGAATGAAGACTGGACCGAACACATATATTACTGCTTAACGAAAGTTTCGAGGGTGATCACAACATTACTGGGACAATTATGGCCTTGACATATGGAGGGCTACGTGCAACGTAGTAAAAAAAGTTCTCCAAACAAATAAGGATAGCCACTAGAAGGCAAACATCGCCTAAAGAGACTGTACCGACTAAACTTAACAGATGCTATAGAAGTTGAACTCTCACCTCAAGGCAGGGAACAACATTTCCACAAGAGCATATTGATCAAGAGGGAAGGTCCGCCACCTTTTCTGTTCGTCACGTGTTCGGAAATTTAAAAGCGTATAGTCCAGGTCACGAACTTCTGCCTAGGATTTCAATTGTTGTTTGGAAAAATATCTGATTAGTAACAAAACACTCACCTGCGCATAGAATTGCTTGAGAACGAAGACCGAATGACCCTTGATCATGAGCTAAAAACGCGAAAAATGAACGTGATTAAATTAATGCCAAGGGGTCTCAGGTTGATGTTGATTTTAAAAACTGCGAACCTCTATCCCTGTCTGCCATATGATCCATTCCGCTTTCAGCTGACTGTCACAGATCGGCTGAAGCCGAGCAACATCACTGCGGACTTTTGTTGCAAACATACACTCGACAGCTCGCATCACATTTTCGTCTCCAATGATCCTGAAAGAGGACTTAATAAACAATGAACAAAATCCATTTGTTTCTAGCGTCAATCGTTATTTAGTGGTTGGGAGACTTCCTTTCCCTGCAATATTTCAACTTGCGTAACTATCCCTACCCACGCGATGTCTTATCCTATTACTAGCGGAAAAATAAATTCATAAATCTTTTCCACTTCTCCAAAACGTATTCTAAGACCGACTAACAAGCTTCTGCACGATTAAGACATTATTCTACCGGAATGTATCAACAAATTTTCTATCTGCCGGCAGGGCGGATTTTTCGCTTTCTCCCTGCACTCGCCTCACACACTGTTGCAAAATTTCGTAGCGAGCATCTCCCAGCTGAGAGCACCCACCTAAGTATTCCTACAATCGAGTTATAAATTCATGTATTACTATGTCTGCATAACCTCTTTAACGGATGATCTCGATTCTTTAAGACGCTGCTCACTTTCGTTCGTCACTGAACAAATATAGTGCTTACTTGAACAGTTCAGCTCTATGCAAGGCCCATTTTTAAGCATGCCCCGCCCGTTTCGCTTAACTAGGGCTCCATTAAGCTGATGCGTGTTCTGTTTGTCTTTTCCTGCGCCTTACCCATCCTAAGCCTGACCCGTTTGACCCGTTTTCTACAGCTGCTTTTCCAGGCAAGTAGCGACTTCAATGAAAGACACAAACACGAGCAAGGACTGATCTATCGATGTTCAGATAATATTTCCTCATTCCTACTTGGATACCTCGTGATTAGGCGACTCCAGAAGCCCGCTGGAATATACGACATAGCATACAAACGGCGCAGCTGCTTTTCTTGATGAAAAGAAAACGCGAACACTGCCTCACTGATAATGGCGCCATTGACGGACTTTTTCGGTGAGAGTGGGGGATGTTCCATAGATCTAAAGATTGAATAAGGATAAGACTAGTAAAGAAATAGTTGGAGAGGACTAGGACCATATTAGGCCAGGCAAGAGTGACCAGATTCTCAACCCACCTTTGCCATCCGCTGACGACGGTTCTGGCAAGTGGAGGGTGGGAAACAACTTCTGCAGGTGATCTGATACTCCATGAAGAAATTTTGGCAGAGACCTGAAAAAAAAGTTAAGCATCCTACATCTGCAAGGTGCTTTCGGTCACTCAAAGCGATTGAACCCAATTTGAAGACAGTNAGATCTAAAGATTGAATAAGGATAAGACTAGTAAAGAAGTAGTAGGAGAGGATTAGGACCATATTAGGCTAGGCAAGAGTGAACTGATTCTCAACTCACCTTTGCCATCCGCTGACGACGGTTCTGGCAAGTGGAGGGTGGGAAACAACTTCTGCAGGTGATCTGATACTCCATGAAGAAATTTTGGCAGAGACCTGAAAAAAAGTTAAGCATCCTACATCTGCAAGGTGCTTTCGGTCACTCAAAGCGATTGAACCCAATTTGAAGACAGTGAAGAGCATCTGAAAGCGAAACCGGGCAAAGTTGAAGGTTCATGAACAGAGTCCTCGCATAATGGGAGTTTCCGTTCTTCCCAGTTTAACAATCAGTGGGATTAAAGACTCTGACTAGCGGAGATTCGATTCCTTGAATGACTTCAATACGTCCCCAAACAAATGAATACTAACAATGAGAGTTTCCACGTCATCTTCTCAAATGAATAATCCTTACTGCTAGTCTCAGGAACCTAAATTCTGATCCATTTTTGTAAAAATTGGGCAACTCCTTTGCAGAAGTGTCTACTGCAGAAAATTGTTCAACTCTGTAGAAGTGATCCACCTTTGATAATCCATTTCTCTATCATCACACGAATTCTAGGAATTACCAAAAATATGGCTTACATTTTCAGCAAGAGATGAAAGCTAATGTAACCATAAGATGAAGTTGTTTCCATGACCTCGATAACTCACTTTTACGCAGGCTGTATGATAATCTGCTCTGAGGCGATACTCGTCCGGTAAAAGAGCTGGTACAACAAGTAGGCGAGCTAGGCATGGGAGTGCAAGCTCGCACTTCTGAAGCAGATCTAGCAGCGATCCTCGTAATGGCGCACCGAATCCAACACAACGAAATTGTTTTATCAAGGGCACTAATGCATCCTGACATAGAAGACCCGCTGCGCGATGAGGAGACCTGGAATGGGAAAAAGGAAGAAGTGATCCAACGATTTAGAGTAACTTGAGTTTTTACTTTGATAACAACCAACCTCAGTGCGACAATAGCAGCCAGATAGTCGGCGAGCCAAAGAGGATCCACAAAGATGAGCTGTCGCAGTGCAGCATCCTCGAAGTGGACTATCTCACCGCTATCGTGAAGAAATGCACATACACCACGGAACTCAATGTCATCCCTATAAACAACAAAATACGAGTAATTCTTGGTTGACAATGAAATCAGTACACCACTGAAACGTATTGAAACGGAATTGCTCCATAATTCTGAGATTGTTGTTTGATGAGGTTTTGCGGACACGTTTCACTTGAAAATAAAACGACTATTGTGAGCTTGATCGTCTATTGATTAAATGTGGGTATTACCTGAAAGTTCGTCCAAACTTCGAAATCATCCGTTGCTTCGTCCGTTCGCGAAACTGCTCAGCTGTCATTATAGCGGATGTTGCCTCTTTCCGTAAATCAGCATGCAGTTCACGAACCACCTTCATAAACAGAAATATAGAGTAATTACGGAAGAAATTTGAAAAGCCCAGTTTTAAAAAAGATTCGTTGCTCACTTTCAACATAGCAATGTAAGCGGATGGGATTTGCTGGTCTAGGGCACGTTCTTTGCCGATTCTTACTTCCCAGCCAGAGGTGTAGATTACATTCAACAGATTCTAAAAATTATCATCAACCAGGTCGAAGTCAGCCATGATCAACCTCGAACTCGAACGAAAAGTTAATTAGGAGAAACAGTCTTCTGCACATGAGCATTTACGCATCCATTTACAGCAAGAGACCCACCTTGATATCGTTTCTTGCTTTTCCGTTAACCAAAACCAATTCTAAAACACGAGGTAGGCCGTGTTTGTCTGCATCGACGATCATGAATCGGGACCGGATCTAAGATGGGTAGTAATCAGTGAGGACAGATCGAGCGTAACGACTACAGTTACAACCTTATTCTCAATCTCCTCAAGAAAACCAGCAGGAAATTTTGTTGGATTTGAGGAGATTTGATCGACGTGGGTTCCAACTAGGACGACACAGGAATTCGGAGCTCGAGCCTATAGAGCATCCAAGGTATACAATCCTTCTAGAAAAAACCTCGGAATGCTTACTTGAATATTTATAAGCCACTTCTGGACATCATGAAGGGCCAAATCTCCATCAGTGACTCTCCAAACAACAACATAAAGAGTTCGTCGAGTGAGGAAGTAGTGATGCGTGGCATGATACTCCCTCTAAAAACAATACCACACTGCACCATAGCGGGTCAAAACAAAGAACATCTCCGGCATAACTGTGTTCAACCACGAAGGAGCATACCTGGCCTGTAAAGTCCCATGCGGAGAACGCGATCGGACCATGAGCAGCCTCGTTCTTTTGTTTCTTCGCTTCGAATTTCCACTCAGCTATGCGTACACTCTCGCCCTGGAATGTTTCCTTCTATAAGCACCACTGTAGATCCAACTTGAAGAGTACTACAATACTTGGTGGCTATGATCCTCGATGACTACTTTCTGCAACAACATTATTGGTGTATTAAAGTTTTGTCAAAGTTGTTAATAAATTCCCGGCTATGGCTTTCGCATGGATAATAAAGGATGACGAGAGTATTTGAGCATTGTTCAATCCCGTGGTATGCACCCCGCATTCGACTTCCATTCAGAATCGAAGTGGCGTATCAAATACGTGTGACCTCCATGTACAATGACGTGCGGTGGCCAGACGACTTACAAGGCAGTGCATTTACCCTTCCAGACACAAATCTGGTATAATACGAATGAACCGACCCCGGCAGGGTGGAAGGCTTGGTTGGTCAGGAGAATCGATCCTGGATTGGGACAAGTGACCATGCGTGTGTGATAGTGTGCCACGTAAAACAACACCACCTTCCCTTGGTTTCGCACGGAACACATTTAATACCCCAATTAGAGACATCATTCCCCCCCTCCTACCCTGTTATTCGAAACCATATGACAGCGAAACCATTACCATCAGAATTTCGTTTTATTTCCTAAAAAAAGTGGAGAAATGGAAAATGAGCTAGGATTGATATCGCATCATACAGCCGCGAGGCAAGAAGCCGGTTAACTGCAAACAAAGCGGGGTTCTAAAAAACGGTGAGAAAATTCTTGCAAGCTTGTTTGTTTAACAACAAAATCGTAGTATAAGAACACTTTGTTCAACGTCTACTTAGTTAAAACGAATTTGGTTAGGTGATTCAACAACTACCGTTCCATCTACTACTATTTCTTTTATCTCGAGAAATTAACAACAAAATCACCTGCGAGGGTGATTTCTTCTGCACAGCTTCTGATCGGAGGCCATCCCACAGCTGACTCTTTCCCACCCCGTCGCTTCCCAGAATTAGAAGTCGAAGATGATGGTAGGTTTTGGACCTTAATTTGCAGCCATATAGTTCAGAAACGAATAGAAGACTGAGTTCTAATGTTATAAAAAGGGAAATCATGATCTGTCTTGAACTTCCACACAAATATCTGAGTGATACTGATAATTACGAGCAATATCTAGCTTTATTAGGAAAAGTACCGAAGAAACTATCAAAACTTTTCGAAACACAGCTATTACAACTAGATGAACGAAAATTAAGGAATGGATTTGCATAAGAGCGACTGCTAATCGACGAGCTTAGCTGAGTTGAACTGAATAAAGGTGACTCACTCCTCGAGAATAGTTTTCAAATGAGCTACGATTTCAACAGTTTTGCAGTTTTCAGTATTAACCATCGAATCCAAGGGCTCCTTCAACTGACAGCCTTTCAACGAAAGAGACCATAACCTGTAAAGAGCTTTGTTTGGATAGCAATAGGATGATACGATGTGATACGGATTTTCAGTTCAGCAGACAGCACATTGGAGGATACGGATGTCTGAATAGTGACTATGAAGAAGTTACCGTGATAGCATTCCAAGCTCAGGGGGCAGCGTTTGAATCCCTTTGTTTCCTGTCAAGTTCAAAACGGACAAACTGCTCAATCGTGATATGTCAGCACCGATAACTTTTATAGCATTGGAGCTCGCATCTAGGACGCTGAGACTTGGAAAGAGCACCTGAACATTGCTATATTTTTCGAAATGAAAGAACATTTCAGCTCTTTTCATCCCATATTCACGAGAAAAATTCAACCGAACGGTGCAACTGACTGCATTCTTACCTTGTTCTTTAAACATATAGGAATTGATTCCAGTTGATTTGTGCTTATATTTAGAGTCTTCAGCCACTCTAGAGTATCGTGTTGCTTATGCAGGCAAGCCTCTTCAATATGGATGTCGGGTTGATGTCGGGAAACAGAAAGCGAACGCTGAGAGCGCACGGCTGATTTAGACCTACTCCCTGAGTAAATGCACAGTAATTACTTATAGGCGATAATTGATTGCGCCTAAACACTGAAGTCAAACTCACGATTCTGTCTAGCAGGACTTCTTGGGCGACGAACTGCAATTGTTGTAGAATCTGATGAAGGAGTTACAGCATGGCAAACTGTATGCACAATAGAAGGCAATTGAAAAGGCTCCTGCAAAGAAAGGACTGCTACATTACATTGTTTCGTGTGAGTTGAACAGGAGATATAATTTTCAGGTCATCATTTACCAGTCCAAGGTTGGTCCGGTAGGGGGTCAATTGAGAAAATTACCAGAAGCTGATGGAAGGTTAAGCTGGTAAAAAAAAAGAGCGTAAAAGCAGCAAATCATTTTTAACATATATGATATACTCGCGTCTTTCTAGAAAGTTCGATAGTACCTGAGAAAGTACCCGAGAAATCGGGTCGAGTTAGGGATGGGTTGGGCATAGGGCAATTTGATGTTGGGCGGTATTGCTCTAGATATGTCGTCCAAGCTGATTGCGCGTCAGCAAATAGTTGTGTGGCTCCTTTAGGCTAATTATTGTCCACACCAAGATTATCGACCGATTCTTCAAATGGAAATTACCTTAAGAAGTTCTTGCGCCGCGTCTTTTCTATTTCCCTACTTTCTTGTCTTCACCCCGTTATAAAGCATATCCCCCTTTCTTTTAGCCACTCAAAATGCCGGAAATGTGCCTTTTGGATATCATCCTTCTCATCTTTATTCAGAGTAAAATCTCAAAAGTCTTTGGGCGTTAATC
This sequence comes from Haemonchus placei, assembly GCA_900617895.1. Taxonomy (NCBI): domain Eukaryota; kingdom Metazoa; phylum Nematoda; class Chromadorea; order Rhabditida; family Trichostrongylidae; genus Haemonchus; species Haemonchus placei. The sequence goes on from UZAF01017606.1 coordinate 38,501, forward strand.
AATCCTGTCGGAGGGATGCGTCCGTTCAACTTCCATTTATTATCGTAGTGGCGTAATGAGTGCGTATGTAGCCTATACAATGACTTGCGGTGGCCAGGCGATGTACAAGTCAGTGCTTTTATTCTCCCAAACAAGTCTGGTACCAATCATCCGACCCCAGAAGAATGAGAGGCTTACTGATGCCTGGCCACAGCAGACTATCTGAGGGTACCTCGTCAACTGCTAAGCATCCTACTACATGAAAAGTATCGATACAGAAAGTAATTGGAAACTCAATCTGGACCAATACATGAATAGTAAGTGGTAAGTCAAAATCCCACCTTAATTAAATTGCCGGAAAAATCTAAATTCCGAACATGTGCAGGAATACATTGTATTGGAGGTAATGATATCAACTGGTTGTAGCTCATGTTCAACGACAGCAAACGTGGACAAGTACATGCAAGGCAGAATGGGAACACTTGGAACTGAAAACAGCATATTTTCACTCATAATAGCTATTCGTAAAAATTGAGCACAAAATCTGACCACTGCACTCACCCTGTTCGCAGAGAGATTCAAAGTTGTGAGTGTACTAGACGATGTTACAGGAAAATCAGGAAAGAAGTTCTCATCATCCACCTTGAAAGCAAACTTAAGTGTAGTTAATGTGATCTCAAAAAATTCTACACTCGAGCACAGTGATAAATGATAAGGGAATAAACAAGGGCTCGGAATTACCTTGGATAGATTGATCGCGGATTGCCATACGTTTTGACGAATAAGTGGTTTCGTGAAAACATTTGATGGTTCATCAAGGGCCTCGCTGATACTAACTGCAAAAGCAAAACAGTGAATGCTTACAATTACGCTGATCTCTTCTTTCGTACGAGGTTTTTAGGTGATCTATCTGATAACTAAACAGCCCTCCACAACACCGCGGATTCGGGGCGCTGAGACGCAAGGAAGCTCGCACCTAACCAATCTACCACTAGGTCTAATCTCCGATAAGATTTGCACTGCATTACAAAAGAGCTTTTCAGAGCTGAATTGCAAGATGTCCAAATAATAAACTTGCCCTAAAACAACATCACTCAGCAACACCTACAAGTATGAGGAGCTGAAACTTTTTAACAGCGCTCGAACAGCAAAAAATGGAGGAACTGAAGTGCATGATATCAACACATTAGACGTTATTTGCAGCAGGAAAGGCATCAGGCGCCTTCTGAATTATTCGGCGGAATGCCGCATTGAATAACAGAGATAGGGATCCGTCCATGTGTGATATCCTGCCCCCATACTACCCACTGTGGGCTATGACTCGACAGCTCTATAACGTGATCTCTCTTACCGTTTTGACTTGGAACATAAGTCCTGCAATGCTCCGAACACAACTATTTAACTAAGAAAGTGAAACTTGATTAGTATGAAGTAATCCCAAAATATTTCGAAGTGGATACGAAGGGTGTATGTAAAGAGTACTGGGCCATCAAACTACATACTGAATGAAGCTATCATTTGACCTGTTGTCAATTACGAGTTCCTGCCGGGACATTTTACGAAAGTCGGTGCGGCGAAAAAGTACTCAAGAATGATGTCATTCACAGTTCGACGGTGTCCCGGTGGTATAAAAATTCGCTTCTAAAGAAGTTTTAATTTTTAAATTCTCGAAATCTAAAATTTTCGAAGACAGGCGACGTGCCGGTCGACCATGAATTATTGGAGCTGCTGGACACTGGCATTATGGTGACGGCTACAGTGTAGCTAGTCAGTAGCAAAAGTGCGTGATGTAATACGATGACTACGTCCGGGAGACTTAATGCCCTTCTAAACCACGACAGTAGCACGCCCGTGTATAATGAAAGTCAAAAAATCTGTAAGTGGGATTATTGCCATACCCGGCTGACTCAACGGACCTAACGCTTTCTGGCAATAACTATTTGGAGCACTAAGGCACTATCTGACCTGAGAAAAAAATTGATGATCGCATTTGACTCGGAAATGAAATCGACCTATTCTTTTTTTCGTACCCGTCGAAATAATGGAAGAAAGGGGTCAAGAGGCTGCCCAAAATATGGGCATGCGACCTAAATAACATTAGTGACTGTTTTTGATAAAAAACCCACAAAGTTCCAAAATTCGTCCAAAGTTTCGCAAGGCTTTTATCTGAACTAACAAATATAAGGGAGGCATAGAGAATTCCCATTCGTCACCAATACCCGCCTCCACCTGTGGCGACACCGTTAAGGCGGAACCCTAACGAGTCTTTCACACCGATGAACCTTGAATAAGGTTCGGACATTTCGTCAGTTTGCAAAGGGAATTAAACGCTTCTTACTTAGACCTCGTGTAAATGTTCTCGAGTTGCGCGTAGGCCTCTGGAAACCACGATTACGTCGGAACATCAATAAATAATAGTTCCAACTGAAAACTTTGCACGTCGGAAGAATATTACCAAGGAAAACAATTCTGCCAGATAAAACCAGATAAAAACTTTAGACCATTTGATGCTTATCATTTTTCTTTACATGATGCATGCAACTTCACAGAATAAGAATAAAGTCCCCAGTCTCACTCAATATGTTATGAAAAATGTCAATGATTCTAAAATTTATCCAGGAGCGACTGTCCCTACAGACTTGTGTGGCTAGTGAGTGCAGCAAAAACTATCTGATACTCGAAATTGAAGTCGGACTTGGTCACAAAGCTCGTTCAAAAGTTTCCTTTCAAAGCTGAGCAACTGAGTAACTTCAACATTCCACATGAGCGAAAAAAGAAGAAATTCGCTTACTTGATTCAGCTTTGGTGGGACTGATAGGTGTTGCGGGTTGTTGATTGAGACCTCCTCGAGTCACACGACCTAATCTAGCAGCACTGCCAACCATGGGAAGAGATGCGAGATGGTTTGATGCAGCGTTGATCTCTTTTAATGAAGGGCACAACCAAATAAACTCCGGTAGTTGAGTTAGACAATTTCGAGAAACATCGAGCACTGTTAACTGGGGCAAAGAGGAGAGGAACTGGAAGTATTGTATATAAAAAATTAAACTTTTATGTGAGGAGTAAATACTAGTAACAAACCTGAGGGGAAATCGATTCTAGCCGATTTTGTTTGAGGTTCAGGATCTCTAACGACGTAGAGGTTACATAGAAACCGGGCATATCAATAGTGGTAATGAGATTTTCGGCAAGATTGAGAGATCTGAAAGAAACAGTTACATGCGCTTACCTTGAGAAGTATATTGCTAAGTCAAACCTGAGTGAAGGCATTTGAAATAGAATCGATGGGAAAACTGTGAGACGATTACATGAAAGATCAACCCGTGTAATAGCAGCTAACGACAACCTGGAAATTAGAATATGCGCCTAATCCCTAGGAAAAGTGCAAAACTTGAGGCCAACCTAGTGGTACGAAGACGAGGGTTAATTTGGAGAGCGGCTGCAATAAACCAGTCCGACTGCAATGTTTCCAAAGAGGCAGAACTCCAGTTGAGCATGGCGGCTCTGGATGGACACAATGACGAGGGCAGCAAGTTCTGACCCACTTGAATCTAAAATTGGATGATTTCATTAGATCGTCCTTTCAGCTGAGACAACACACGATCAGATCCTGTTTGTAGTAAAAGCAGACATGTATCCATGCCTCATATACTGGCTCATTTGATTGCGAATCGATTTTTCTTNAAAAAAAAAACAGCAAAATAAAAAAAACCTTTCGTATTACTTTTTTCGTATAAAAAATATTTGAGAATCGAAAAAAAACTTCATATCTCGAAAGCCAAATGACTGGGCAAATAAATGACACTACGCGGGGCTAAATGAAGTGACCAGGCTTTCCTAAGCTTCTAAAGAATGTTTCGCCTAGCAGTTTTTTGCGTACGATTTCAGGATGACAATACTTCTGAGTCAGCAAAAAATTGATGACTTCTAGATTAAAACACAAGACGTGAACTTTCTTTTGGAAAAGTATTCGGTCTCTATCTAAACAAGTTCTATCTCTAAATTATGGTTCACCGCCCAAGAAGAAACGCAGCTCAAAACTGCGACACTGAAATTTACCCTTGTAAAGAAGTTGGAAGAGAGAAGGATTGCTTTCTCCATTCAATGCGCTCTGACTCCCACTGCTCTTTTGCGAAGTTATCCACGGTGATTATGACAGTGATGTCATTAACGTACAAACTACTCACACCATAATAAAGAAAAAAAAGTTATTGCTCCACTAAAACCTGACGATTCACGCCACAAACGGGATTGATCGATGTATTCACCGAGGACTGGAATATGCTTTTTTCGTCCACTACGTTGAGCTCATCGAAATGAATGGGCTTTGTACAGCGATGATAAAATTCAACTTCCACTATTCAACTGAAGTGAATTCAGTGATTTTATCCTTTTCTGAGAAGTCAACTCACAACAGAAACAAGTTTGCTCTCCAGTGCCCGCATAATTCTAAAGAGAGGGACCACGGTTCCGGCCTAATCAATGTTGCTGTTGAAACCGAATTCATTCAGGTTGAATGTGGTGGATCTCATGCTTGTTTTCAAAGTGCTACAGGAAAGTTAAGAGCGAGGCATAAGAATTCATCCCACATTCGATGTTTAAATATTAGAGGGTAATTTTCGACACGCTATAACTATTATGAAACCAACTTTACAAATCGAAACATGAATTGTTACATTCGATGCAATTTCCAACGAAACACGAGCTTGCTTATTCCCTCTACATAAAACTCCGACTTTTGGAGTCCACGAAAGTTATTTTCGACGTGTCCTATTTCAGAAAAATCTTACCTCCCAGGCTAATGTCCACACATTCAAAGAGTCGGTAGGGTAGAGGCCTGGCAGTATCATGTGGGTAAAGCAAAAATTTTTGCCTCATTCGTTCAACTTTTCCATAGTGTAATTTTTGAGAAGTACGAGCAAAACTGTCAAGTAGTAAAATTGACTATTTTTGTTCAGAGGCGGAGAATGAAGAACTTCAAGATTCTGAAGCATTTTGCTCGTATCCTCGTAAAATTTTCTGCGTTGATGATTTCCAGAGCAGTAGCCGTCTACAGCTGTAGCACTGTCCTTCCGCGTTTTTCGGGGAGAACATGAAACACCCAGCTTTCACTGCCAGAG
>UZAF01017607.1:11390-41717 GCA_900617895.1 Haemonchus placei
TCCCATTCTTCTTTCCTTTGTTTTTCTTTTTGCTGCCGCGATCCCTTATTTAATTTCCTACTCCTAGAGGCTGAAAAAGGTGAGCTACTTTTGCTGCTACTAGGGGTTTTTTGTTTATTTATGCTTATAAGTGAATGAATTTTTGCTTACCGTTGTCTGTTCTTCGCACCAGGACCCACACGCGCGCAGTGAAACACACTATTTAGCTCGTCCGGACGCCCCACCCTTCTTCATTTTCTGGTTTCATTCACGTCCAGCCCCCTTTTTAACGTTTTTTCGAAGCCTTTTTTCACTATGGAAGCACCGATGCACGCAGTTTCTTCACCTCAGTCGCACTAGTTTCGATCTTGTCTTTCGTTTTTCAGCATAATCTGGATTACCCAAAATTATGTGAACGGTGCCTTTAAAAAACCGTAGGTAAGGGACGCAAAGGTTTGAGCGAGACAGTTATAAGAATCGATGTTGCAAACCCACACCCAATCGAGAAATGACTAGCATGCCATGAGCGAGCAGCAAGTTGCAGTAAATTCACATAATTTTTCTGCTTGTAGGTTGTTAGAATGCATAAAAGACGAGTAGAAAGAGAAAATGACCATCATTTTTTAGCAATGGCCGACTTTGCCAACTTATTTCATCTGGTCTATCGGTTGATTCCATTGACTCAAAGCAGTCGCGCAATACTTTGCTGAACTGGGCATCGGATTTCTCAACAGTAGATATTGTCAGGTGAGAATTATGCAGCCATTTTACTTTATTCGTTTTGGTGTTGTTTGTGAATATTTGATATACTGCTGATAAGAGAAACTGATTGCAACTGATGTGGATCGACAGTGAGGCTTACTATGAAAGAACCACTGAGTCCGTTGCTTGTTTCATGCAATAATGAAGACTTGACTTTCTAATGGGTCGATGGTTGGAGAAGGGACCGGCAACAACTGATATTGGTAGTCTAAATTGAAGACTAGTAGATGCTCTCCGAAGACGGAGCGTTCGTGCAATTCGAAGTGCGCATGGCAGTTGCGCGGTGATTCTAACGTCTCTGGCGCTTATTATTGGGGCATAAACTTGAAGTAGAGTAAGTTAGTAGGATGAGCTGACCATACTAATATACTCTACTTCAAGTTTGAACCTAAATAATAGGCACCAGAGTCGTTCGACTCGCCACGAATTTCGTCGAGCAATTTGATGCGCGCAGTTCGAATCGCACGAATGTACCCATACACATCCTCCCTTGTCAGGCGGCAGTTCTGCCTTGTTATTTCAGTTTGTTACGTAGATTACAGTTCGTGAAGGCTGATAAGCGCCTTAGAAGATACAAGAGATTCTTAGTTTATAACCCTTTTTGCATTTGCGATAGTGTTAACACTCTAGCATGTTCCGAAGGGTAAGTCGGATGGTAGAGTAGGTTAACAGTGAGTGACAGTAACAGTGACAAGAGTTATTAATTAGGTTTATTGCTTGCTGTTTTGTTATGACCACTACACATCAACATTGGTGTAGTTGCATAAAGCGACTTTGATCGCGTGCTGTGCAGCAACAGGCTATGATATCTGTTGTTTTTCTTTAGTTCTTAGCATGCCTAAAATACACATCAGAATCACTACTAACACAGATTAGGCCTTCAATAAGTGAAAATCATCAAAAGCTGAACTTCTTTTGCAGAACTCTGTGTGACGGTGGTGCGAATGTAAATCTCCCTAATGCTAAGGGCGAAACTCCCCTTTTCACAGCTGTTCGTCGCGGTGATGAGCAAATTGTACGACAGCTTCTTGCTTCTGGCGCAGATCCGTCCAAGAAAACTGATAAGGTAAGAGTTCTAGATTTAGCTAGGTCAGTGAAGTCTATGGATTGGATGATAAAAAGGATAAAGTCTTGGGGCGTTAATCAATCCCATCTGAAGGAGCGCCCACGCATTCGGCTTCCATTCAAAAAAGTAGTGGCGTAATAAATCGTATGCGGCTTATACAATAACTTACGTTGGCCAGCCGATGTACAAGTCAGTGCTTTTATCTCTCAGACGAGTCTGGTACCAATCAACCGACCTCGGAGGGATGGAAGACTTGGCTGGCCTAGACGGATATCCAGGGTTCGAACCTGTGATCATTCGTATGTGGTGTGCGTCGCTTGCCACTACACTATCTCCGCCCGATTGGAAGATATGTTGTTCAACATAGCAGTACAGGACGACACTGAAGGAAGAAACTCTTTGCAATTAACCATATAGGAGGAATCGACAAGATCGGATTTGCAGACCGATAGTCCAAATACGGGTTGGAGTCCGTCCAAAGTCGAAGTTTTGCCTACAAATCGCCATCCTTGTTAGACTTTCGTATCGCGTACTGCGACGATATAACAGCAGTTAGGAAAACAGGTCAAAACAAGTTCTAACGAGAAAAAGCTCCTGCCTACCGCTTCGATGCTGCTATTAGCTGAGCGGCTCGCCACGCTGTACGTGTGAGTGTGTCGATACTCTATTGCATGTAAGCCATTGAGAAGGCGAGGGCAAGCTGGGTCTCGGTAGTGTAAGGGATAAGAGCACGGCCCCCGGAAAGCGCAAGTACGGGTTCGAGTCCCGTCCAAGGCCGAATTTTCCTTCAGTTTTGCATTAGGAGCCGAAACAAAATATATACTTCCGTCCGATTCTGCTTTTCTTGATTTTGGTTTAGTTTTCTGTATTGCAGGGAGAGGACGCTTTTTCAATCGCTTCAGCTAAAGGAGGAGTACTTTTACCTCTACTCAGTATGGACAAGTGAGCAGTTTCATTTTTTTTATATAAGGTTCTTGATGAGTGCAGACAACTCTTTCTATATATGTAATATTTATTATATTTGTGAAAAATTGAAAAAGGAAAAAAAGAAAAGGAAAACTAATTCAGTTCGGTCATCTGTAAGTTGATTAAACTTATGAAACGACTCTCCGAGTGGTAATGAAGCAACGACCTGTGACGATTTCATTCAATTTCTCATTGTGAAAAACTTCTTTGTTCCAACGAGTTGCGCTGGATTACAACACCTATTTGTTAAGTGCTGAAAATATCCTTCTTTGTATGTAGGTTTGTTGGGTGTATGAGGAGCGAAGAAATTGTCCTTGTTGGGTAGGGAACGAATGATCGAGCATCAAAGAGGTTGTTGAAGGACATTGAATCACCATAGAAAGGTTTAGTTTTTGAGGGGAAGTGTTCGCAGACCCCCATGGTTCCCTCAAAACCTGAGGCGTCATGTGTGTCCATCCATCAGTTGCCAGTACTACAACCTGATCTCAAATTCACTTCTCTTCTACCATCTTTTCTATTTTCGCTAAAGTAAAGAGAGAACCGAGTGGGTAAGACACTAGAAAGCATCGATTGGTGCGTTTTTTTTTGGGCTTTTTCAAGGACTTGTTATATTAGAATAGAAGCGAATCTCCTTTATTAAATTGCCTATTATTACAATAACGATTCTCTTCTCTAACACTCCTTTGATATGGGAGCAAACGAAATTGTCCCTATCAATGAGCATTTCATATAGACCGTTCTTGCCTCTGTAGCAAAGAAAAGTTCTTCATAATTCGAAATGAAGCTCAGGAAGTTTACGCCCCTGTACATTCCATTGTGCGGCTAAATTGTTGGCTTTTATTTGGGGTGCCTTGATAGTTGGTAAGTTTTACGACGTAGTAGACATTCTGTCATAAATTTCCCACTTCTCTCTCCTATTATAGTTTGTGTATCAGGGTTGGCAGCAGGCAGGTTAAACAGCCACGATTTTTTTTCATTTTGATGCAATCGATCTAGCAAGACTTCTTTCACCATTCTATCGCTTAAAGATTGGCAAGAACTGTACGCCGAACTCAGTCGATCGAATCTGTGGATTATGATCGCGCTTCAATCGTATCTTCAGAAGCTATCTCCTCGCAGCTTTTTGCAGATAAGTAAGCCTTTGCTGTGTACCTTACGGAATTGTGTAAGAGAAGATCTGTAGTTGTTTTCAGGGCTGAGAAATATCCAGAAGGTAAACCGGAGTCATGGACTGACTTGATATGGCCGCAGCCGAAGTTGATTCGAGTATATGAAACTAGTAAAGGATTCTCTTTCCCGAAAGACAACAGGTCGTATTTCATATCGTGCTTTGTGGTTTGTGCTCCAAGCTTCATATAATTTGTACAGATTGAAAATCTACTTCTGTGACGCATCCAGTGGTTGTCCTCGCAGAATGATGCAAGCAATACAAATCAGTGCCCCTTTGCTTTCGAACATTGGGCTTGAACTGGACTACCGCGGTCACAAGGTATTCGGTTACTCATTTCCAACTCTCATGTAGAGGGCACTGTCTGTTAGTTCAAAAGATCACGGCTACTTCTAAACGTGAGGGTCATCTTTCCACTCAGACAGCTGATCACGATCGCTCTTCCCTGGATGGTAAAGTGACATGTGGTATTTTTTCTGATGGACGTCCGTCAGGATCCTATGCACTAAATATCGATTCGCGTGGTGTAGAAATCGTCGGTAGCGACTACTGCGGTATTCGTTATGCCTTCGCGACTTTCGTACAAATCATTCGCCTTCAGAAGTGAGTGGTCTTATGAAAACAAGTCGATCGCCCATTCTTAGTTGTTTTAAATTTCGTCTTTTTTGGGAGTAGCTCTCAGATGTTTTGTTTGGCTTTTCTCAACACTTAGCAACACTCTAGCAACAGTAATGCGTGACAGTTCCAAAGTTCATTATAATAGCTATAATGCTTACGGAACAGGTATAAAATGATGATCATCTATCTAAATTGAATGCATTTAAGAATGACAATTCATCCACCATACATATTTGCCGTTTAGTTTCCAATAATTCTCCACCAACTTACGCGTGATACAAAGTGGTCGAAGGCGAAGGATGGCTTCGTTTTTGACGACGCAGTTTACAATATTTATTTCTGAGATAATACGTGGAGAGATAATATTATTTCTAAACCATATTTTTCGCTGTCTGATCGGAAAACGGCTTAGATGGAGCCCAGTAGGATATCAAAAATGGATCAGAAGTATACCACGCCCAAAAGCGGGAGAGTTAAACGGCTTTGTAGAGGGTACACTTTCCATAAGGAACACCCGGCTGCCGATGCTCATGCTGAAATTTCAAACAACTAGTCCCTAAACTTATCGCAAGCTGTCTTCAAATTGTTTGTATGCATGGAAGTAGCGGTATTAAGGGGTACATGTCATAAAACATTAAGACGAGAGATTATATAAGGTAAACGGTGTTTTCCCCGAGGTGAAAGGAGTTCAACGGTTCAGAACCTTGATATTGAGCAGAATTGATGGACTCTGTAATTCGATGGGTAAAAGAGTACATATGGAGTTTTCATACTCGTGCTGCTGGTAGGCAAAAAGCGTTGGCCTTGACGAAAACGTCAAGATTATATCACGCCATTAGCTTTGCTACTAAGCGTTCCACTTTCGTCCACTTTCGTGGGCAGTGCAAAGCTTCAGTCAAAACAGTCCACCGTTAAAGTGAACTCGTAGCTCCTGCTGTGGTATCTGCAACAGAGTAAGTTGAGAGACGATATCGGTATCACCTGGCTCACTTAGGGGAACCTGATGCTATTCGAAAATCATATCCAATTTCAAATTCCGTTGTACCTGTTATACTTTCTCCCATGCGATCGGGGCATAGTCCATGAAGCCGTATATGAGTTACGACAACACAAAAGCAGGAAAAATCTTTCAAAAATTGAATTTTCGCGATTCATTACGTTATAGGTTTGCATCTCGTCGTGGTAACGAGAATGAAACGGCAAACGCAAGTCAAAGTGGTTTCGTAAATGGATGGTTGCAGTCGAGTGACTCTGCGGCGAGTGGCGGTGACGTTGCGAGTGGTGATGTAAATAAGACATCCTCACGAGATTCAGAGCTGCCTGGTTTATCGAAAAGTAACAACCTTAAAGTTCCTTTTTTCGTGATACCCTATTTTAGGAGTCCTTGTTTTAGGCGACACTATTCCTTGCCTGACCGTGCGTGATCACCCTGATCGTCCGTTCCGAGCTATTTTCCAGGACTTTTCTGGTTGCCGTATTCTAAATACAGAAACGGTATTCAGTGACTTTTATCATTTCCTTTTCTGTTTTAAATTCATTTCTCTTGCAGCTCCTCCAACTTGCTACGCGTTTATCTTATTGTAAAGCCAACTTCCTTTTTGTGAACTTCGAAGTGCGTACAACTGACCGTTATCAGCTACCTTATACGAATCGTGACTTGTTTCATATGATGCAAGTTTGCGAAGAGCTTTTTGTCACGGTAATTTTCCTGGAGTATTACTTTGGGCTTTTTTGTGTCAACCCCGTTCTTTGAATTTGGAAAAAAATGTTTGAAATCCTGGGTTCACATTTCTGATGGAAAAGAGAGGATAATTGTATGATCCACGATAGCCCTTTTGAGTAATTGCTCCTTTGCAGCTCGTACCCTCCCTTGACACACAATCCAACTACATCGAACCAGGTGCAGCTCGCGAAATCATTGAGCACTTCCTAGACGACTTCCCTCTCAGTAAGACTGCACACTTCGGACCCAATCTCTCAAGTATACTTTTTGCGCACAAAAATGGTAAGTAATCGGATGCGAAAAACATTTCGAGAACTCTTCTTTTGATTTCTATCTTCACTTTTTAAGTGCTTGCCGCCATACAACGCCGTGTGCCGAGAATATTCCTTTCATCGCATGTTGATGAGAAGAATTCCACTCTGGTGAGACTGCCAAACATCTTTTTTTTTTTGCTCATTTGACCCTGCTTTTCTTTTATTTTATTCTTTATTCATTAAAAAAACATGCAACTGTTGTGCAATGTGCTTATCAGCAAAGTGTTTAGTTGTCTTCGGTACCTTCCTACGTCACGTTGTGCATTGAAGGTTGTTTTCCATTTGAAGCAGAAGCATTACTGTCGCCCAGAGTTTCCATTGTGCTGAAGTTTTCAACAGGTATTTCAGTTAGTTACCTACCTCACTGGTACTTTGCGCTGAAAAGTTTCTTCTCAGGAGATGACGGTTACTTATGTGCTGCTCCAGATTCCACTGCGAAAAAAGCTCTGTTGGCAGCTCGTTTAGGAGAAAAATGCAATGTTTTAGGTGACGATGATATTTTAAAATTTTGTTTTTGCAGAGCACGTGTACTAATCCCTTCGAAAACGGGAACGTTCCATAAGTTTTCCTTGATAGGAGGCTAACTCATAGTTATTCCTGAAATCGTCCTTTCTCCATTACACACGTGCTCATTCGCTACTTTGTTTTCGATAGCAAATTTGGAAGTCCTCATTGATGCTTAACTCGTTCGTTTGATATGTATCAAAATGCTTTTGCTTCATACAACTCGATTTATTATACAGCAGGTTCACTTTGATGGCATGCTTACATATCTCATATGTTAGGTACGATGGTTTGTGATCTTTCCACTGGTTGTGAAGCGATGCCGCCTTCATTATCATACATGTCGTTGCTGGCATCATTGGGTGTAGCCTGGAACGGGTCCTGCGATATGAAGAAGTTTGCTTTTCTACAACCCGCAATAGCCGCTCATCATTTGCTTATGGATGGGTAGGCACATCATTTTAGCGTTTAATGTTATTTCTTGAGAAGTGACTGCCGAAGGAGTTGGTTACATGAATAAATTCAAGTAGATCTTGCAAAATTAGCGAGTTACAGGGGATATGACTGCTTTAGGGATATGACTGCTTTATTCGAGCAAGCAGCTACATTAGGGCGCGTAGAACACGAGCTCACAAAGTTTGCTTACGGAATATGGCGACCACCTCTCGGCAACTCGACTATGTCTGAAGAAGGAGATGCTCAAGTGTGTGGTTTTTCGGCTAATTGTTGCGACTTTGGATTACATTTTAGTTCCAGATTAGTGGTTTTGGACTCAACAAAAAGATGCCGATTTCGGTATTTGTGGAAATGATCTTGAATCCTGAAAATCTCAATCTCGAACGTCTTACACCAATTATATTCAAGGTACTTGTTGATGCTATTTGATCATTTCTACGGTTGATGTGTGATCTTTTGTGCTTTTAGAAAGCTAGAATTGAATTACGGCGCAGCTTAATGGCTCTTGATGCTGCTCGGAAGACATTGCCTTATAACTTTGAGTTGGCCTTGGTCCTGGCTGAGATTAAGTTGGTTACTGAGTTGATGGTGCTGACAAGCAGGTAAACCAGTCGCTTGCATTGTTTTCCAGACGGAATTCATAAGTTTTGGCATTTTCAGACTGGGACAAGCCTTATGCATGCATGGGTCTAAGCCTGCACAAGGAAAGAATCGCGACGAGGTGTTCCATTATTCGCCGGGACGAGTAGGAGTTGCCCACCTACCGCTGACTGTGCGAACGGATCTTGCAAATAGGTTGAGTTTTTGATATTGTTGTCTTTTTTCTTTTGTTACTTGCGTGACTAATTACAAGTGACCATCCTTTCACTTTGTAGCTTGCTTGAAATCCGCACTCAGTTTCAACATGTGTGGTTATCACGGTCGATTCCAAGCACGCTGCCTAATGCGTTGAAAATGTTTGACAATTTGTTCCGGTGAGTTCTCTTAAATAGTTTCACATGTTAGGCGTTTTATACATTTGCTTTTATAGAGCTCTTCTACCACCGGATCTACAGGAAGTGGGCAAACAGTTACTTTAATGGGGAACTTTTGAAAAAATCATTGTGTTTAACCATTCTTCGTTCCGGATTTTACGTTCCTATTCTCGTTTTCCATGGACCATACATCCGTTGCATACATATTATATTCAGCTGAATGCATTATGCTCTAGTATTTATTGGTAGGCAACATTGTATGATTGTTATGAAATAACTACTCCTTGGAGAAATAGGCAGGATGCAGTATGTAGAAAGCGTAGTCGTCGTTGTGCGCTTATAGTGCCTTTCAGAGTTTTAATGAATTTTCTGTGATCTGTCGCTTTTGACACGTGCCTGTGTAATATCAAGTCATTTAGTGATTTATTGTTAATTCGTCTAAGTCTGTGATACGTGGAGTTGGGCTGGGAAGTATAGCCGTTTTTGTCAATAAATTTCTGCATGTGCACTCTTCTTGTGAAGAAATATGACTTGGAGTGTCACAATTATTTATGAATCATGTTGATGGCTTCTAAGACTTAATAATGCTTATACAGATGTCTTTCGAACAGATGAGGCAACATTTACACAATGCAATACAAGGTGTTAACAGGTGAACGTCTTCTATATTCGTTGTTAAGTAACGAGTGTTTCTGTGTTTCACTGGTGGTATTCCTTTTCTCGAGATATTCTGGCGTACCGGAGAAGGCATATTTTCAGGATGGTGAAGGGGGGGGGGGGGGGGGGAGGTGATACTTTCGTGCGCCCGGAGATGCGCGCCGGCAGATTACACGATGAAATTCGTGGCGATTTGAACCACTTTAGCACCTCGTCTGTTATTGGGGCCCGAGTTTGAGGTAGAGTAGATTAGTAGTATCAGCTAATCCTACTAATCTAGTCCAAATTTAGACTTCAGCAAGAGGCGTCAGAGTCGTCAAAATCGCCATGAATCTCGCCGCGCAATTTGCCGCGCGCATCTCCGGACGCACGAATTTACCCGTACCCCCATTTTCAATGCTGGAAAAAAATACTGTCGTTGGATTATGCACTAAATCTGTCAGTTCCATCTCATATTGAAGTGTTTCTCTGAAATGGGGCATGGGATAACCAATCAATGCTATTCCAGTGCCGCGTGCCTCCTTTTTTATAGACAAAATCATAGCCGGGTGGCTGTTGCTTTATCTCTGATCCGCTTACGGCGCTTTTGTCTCTTAAGTACGATTTGTTTTCTCTGCTTTTCATCGGGCCGAAGTTAAAGCTAGATGGCATGGTTGGCCATATAACATTGATGTGCTGTCGGTGCTCGTGCCGGTTTATACCAAATGGGCATTGTTGCCGCAGTAGCAAACGAACAGTATGCGGCATTAATTCGGAGACAAACGATGGTCTCCATTTTCCGTGTTGATGAGTCGACGCATAGTAAGACAAGCGGCATTTATAACTTCCTTCGGTTGATGGTGCTGGAATAGTTAGCGCAATGATGGTTGCCATTTCCAACCCGTGAAGCGTCACCGCCACTGATTAACTTCAAACTCGGACATCCGCATCCGTTCAATGAGCCGTAATTTTCACAACTCCGAGGGCAATATTAACATCGGAAGATTGACGTTACTAAATAGACAACATGATTTTTATAGTGGTCTGCTCATCTGGTTCCTCAAAATTTCGCTTGCCGGTCAGCCTTGTGAGTTGGAAGTGAAAATTTTGGAAATGATGAATTTGAATCATTTTGAATACAGTTGTTTTTTCGCAGAAAAAGACTCCAAAATTAAAACCAGTCGAAATATCACAGATTTCTTTAACGCTCTTTCGTATGCGTCTATTGTCTGAATCTGCTTTTATAAATCTGCTCATTCTTTATGCTTTCGGGTTACTAGAGCACCCTCACAATTGACAACTTTAATTGGTGTACGAATCTAATCAGCGATGATTAAGGTATAATCCTGAGAATGTCGGTGATCTGGCTCGCTGTGTTCAAGCAATGGCTACGGAAAACGAATACGACCGGGACATTGTCCTTACGATACTCAAATTATACCAACTTAATCCGGACAAGCAAGTTTCCACTCCTATTTTTTGCACGCCTAAAACCCCTTTATGCATCTACTGTAATTTGTTGAAGATATGATGAGAGCATTGTCCGGCTGGTTCTTCTTAAAACATTGATGGTTCTGCCAGGTAGCGACTTTGCACTCGCCAAATGTCTCATCGATTCCAACCGCTTAGGATCACAGGTTTATTGCATATTTCTTTTTTCATCGCCAACATATCGAAATTGTAAAAAGTGATCTTCTCGTGGATGAGTAACTTTGTCAGCATACCTGAACAAGCACCATAGATAGTATTCAATACAAAAAATCCCCGTAGTATCACGAGTGTGATATTGAGAACCGTTAAGGAGCTGAAACGAGTTCTAGACCTTGGAAGTGTACTCGAAGCCTGTGATTTCGCCGTGTTCTGGTCGCTTATGAAAGGAGAATACAAGGTTGTTACTTGGCTTTCTGATTTCTCACCTTTTTTTTCAATGACTACTTTTTAGCCAAGCACGGATATTTCTGAGCCCTTCAAAATTCCGCAAGAAGTGCCGCGTATGATAAAAGCAGTTGCTGGTTTCGAAGAAGCTATTCGTATTTGTACGTTGTGATCTTGTTTCCGTTCAGACGGAAACCAGTTCAATTTCCTTTTTATAGATGCGTGCAGAGTTATTAGCGTAACGTTCCAAAACATCGAGAAGTCGGTTCTGAGTCGTTTACTAGGCGGTGCCTCAGGTGATAATGATTTACTTTGGTTCCTGTTTGGGCCATGAGGCCTGCGAATGTTATTGAATGTATTTATTCGTTTTAGACAAGCAAGTTGCTGAGTACGCGAAAAGGTTTGGATGGGAAGAAAAACCGGATGGTGTTTATTTTATTGCCAATCATGAAGCGACGATTCGTACAAGGAATATCGATGAGAAGTTGCAGTTTACAAGTAAATCCTTTACTTTCGTTCGTTTTCCTGTTGAATTCGCGATCCGAATATTGGACATCTCTCAGCCCTTTTGTGGTGAAAGGCTTAGGTTAACAGTTACCCATTTTCTTTGGGGCAATCCATCGTTGCCGAACTGTAACTCCTATTTTCGTAGTCCCACCTCATTAACCAGACATCAGCGCTGTTGAAACCAAAAAAAAACAAGGATTTGTGTTGATAATGTCAATTACCTTATTAATTTATGCGCTTTGTTACAAATCATAAGGTAGCGTTCAAGGTTCACATGGCACACTTACCTTTTCATAGTTGCCAATCATTTTCTTACCCTCTGCCGTTACTTAAAGGCACGGTTCACGATAAAAAAGGTTACTGACTCAAACCCGCACTTGTCCTTTCCGGGGACCGTGCTCCTGTGATCGGTAGTGTAAGGGATAAGTGATGTGCGTTGTACGTGTGAGTGCTGATAAGCTATGGCATATAAGCCATTAAGAAGGCGAGGGCAAGCGGGGTCTCGCTAGTGTAAGGGATAAGAGCACGGTCCCCGGAAAAGACAAGTACGGGTTCGAGTCCCGTCCGAGACTGGAGTTTTGCCCACAAATTGCCAACCTTGTGGGACCTTCGCTTCGCGTACTGCGGCGTTAAAACAGNTAGGAATACTCAGCGTCCCCCCCCCATGGGTGGTCGAAGGGACCCCCTCGCTCCCACAATATCGGCGCTTAGGGCATAGTGGAAGCCCCGTTGCTGCCGTAGTTCGCTTTCTCGCCCCTCGATCGGTGTCACGTTAGACGAGTGTCGTGACAATACAGATTGCTATTATACGTTCTAGGGCCCAGGCAGAATCAGCTAATCGCCGAGTGATGAGGCGATGTTTTTCTCCCATTCTTTTTTCCTCTGTTTTTCTTTTTGCTGCCGCGATCCCTTATTTAATTTCCTACTCCTACAGGCTGAAAAAGGTGAGCTACTTTCGCTGTTACTTGTTTTTTGTTTATTTATGCTTATAAGTGAATGAATTTTTGCTTACCATTGTCTGTTATTCGTACCAGGACCCACACGCGCGCAGTGAAACAAACTGTTTAGCTCGTCCGGAGGCCCCACTCTTCTTCATTTTTCTGGTTTCGTTCTCGTCCAGCCCCCTTTTCAACGTTATTTCCAAGCCTTTTTTCGTTTCGGAACACCGATGCACGCAGTTTCTTCACCTCAGTCGCACTAGTTTCAATCTTGTCTTCCATTTTTCATCATAATCTGGAACCCAAAATTATCGTGAACTGTGCCTTTAAGATGTGACGACGGAGGTATGTTCAGATTTAGGTCGATCTAACTCATTCAAGTTACTCCATTGACAACAGCGCGCGGTTCAGATTTTTCCATCGCGTTTGACATTAACGTTTTTACGAGCACGTGTTTGACACGCATGCGAAAATTCCAAAAACAACACGTATAAAGTGGCTGGAGTCGAATACGATGCTGATGACACATTGGGTTTCGACGCAATACTAATCGCATCCGGAAGAAGAAGGAAGGACAGACTCTGACAATGGAAGTATTTCGTCTGGGTGCAGTGATGTCTCACGTCATGACCCTCGGATTTTTAGCGGTCGCTGAGGCTGAATCGAGGAAGTTGTCAGTTGCCAATAACTGTTAGATTTTTTTCGAACTATTTTTGAACGTCGAATTTTGGATCTGATCGCCAAGGAGACCAGGTGTTATGGCACTCAATGCAGAGGATATTTTCGAGAAACCGACACTAATGAAATTGGAGGAATTGTTTTGTTATGTCTGCAAATGGATTGGTCATGTCGCCACATTCACGAGATTACTGGAGTTTGCGACCAGGCTATGGTGGTCATGCCTTGCTTTTGAAATTATGGCGAGAAACAGATTCGAGGAACCGTTGAAGTACCTCCATTTGACGGACAATGAAAACCTCGACGGCGACCGGTTACACAAAATCAAGCGAGTCATGCAACTGTTCAACAAGACAGCGGCCGAAAGTGACTCATTCGGGGAAGAAGTGTGTATTGATGAATCCCTTGTTTCATGGGAGAATCGTTCTCATACAGCACATGCCTGCTAGCGGCACGGTTACATAATCAATTTGTTCAAGTTATGCGTTGAAGATGGCTACACAGTCAGGATAAAAATCTATACCAGGCAAAGATCCATCGGGACACCAACCTCTCGCTGACAAAGTTGTGCTGGAACTAATGGAAGGTTACCTCGATGAAAGGTGCATCGTCCGTACGGATAGTTTCTACCTAGCGTTGAACTAGTCGAGAAGTTAATGTCAATGGGTGGTCAAATTGTTTGAGTTCTCAGGAGGAAGAGAAAAGGTATTTTAGAAGAAATCAAGGAAATGAAGTTGAAGAGAGGCCAACTTGCAAACGGAAGCAGAATGGGATTCTGTGCCCAAATGGAGAGATAAAAGGGACTTGACATGATTTCTAAAAACATGACAGAGCTGTCGGAATGTCTCAGAAACCATAAGTCGTGGATAACTATCTATTAGGTTGATGTATAATTATTGCGGATTGTTTCGCGGCTTTTTTCTCTCGATAGAACTTGAATATTGAGTTCGGGTTTTTTTTTTCTAGAAATGATCTACTTGATTTTCTTTACAAGGATATACTCAAAAAACCATCCGCATATTCGCGAAATTAGGCTTAACTACTCCGAGAAAGATTGGAAATTGGAACAGTCATTCCGCGATCTCATTAACTTTTCGGCGATGGAACAATCAGCCAAAGCCAACCAAGAAGCGGGATCTGCCCCTAAATCTGTCATATTCACCAACAGAAACTTTTATGGATTATCTCGTCAACCGTTCATCGAAAAAATGGCTAGAGAATAGAAGTTACGCCGATTTGGATGACTTGATGGCCGGTGTCAAGGCGTGGATCCCCGTAAGAATCAAAACTTCTTCGCTTTTGGGATCCGACTAACTAATCAATGGGAAGCAGTGCTTGACGTAGATGGAGAATAAGTTCCGGAGAAATTATTTGAATATGTCTTTGCTTAGTATTTCTATAGTTTCTTTAAGTAAAATTTGCTGAAAAAAATCCGCAATAATTATGCATCTACCTAATAGAAGCAGTAGCTTTATTGGGATGTTTCCAAGTGGTGAAAAACGAAGATGGCTTGAATCATCGCAGAAATAAAGGGTTTCGATGACCTGTCCGATCAGATGGCATCCACACGCCATTTCTGCGCAGAACCATGAAGTAGTAGAAGAGGTTTCTCACTCGATTACGCAGCTGTCGTCAACGTTTGGACGTTGTACAAAGATGTGGTCAAGAACATCACACTAAACGTTTCGAAGAAGCGGTTGAATCTCTGCACACTTCAAGTCATCACTGTCACTCCGTGCGACGTATGTTGGAAGAGATACCTGAAGGTTTGAAAGGTTCTGACACGAAGGGTTTTGTGGGGTTCTACGTAGCCATTCCAAAGAACTAAAACCCTCTATGGCATCGACAAAAGCAAAAATGGTCAACACGCGTCGCAGTAGACACAGGAAATTCTATCCCATCGTATTTCAATAAAAAACTAGTTTTGTCGTGTAGGAAATTCCTTGAAGTTATTGTACCTTGTTATAATTTACGAATACTCCTATGATTTGTATGGTTGTTCTGAAATAGAAGTCGTAGTACAGAATTTAGAAGACCTTCACTGAACCGAACCATAGCTCCGATCATTTGCCACGTGGTTGGAGAAGTCTTAATATTTTGTCTATTGAATAAATACAGCAAAAAATTCCAAAAATTGCGCTCTCGCAAAAAAAAAGGAGTAGTGACAAACGTTGACGCGCTTATTCGGTCCCACGTGGTCTGCAAGGCTTGGCTCGCAAGTTGTTGTCAATGATTTAAGAGACAGCTGTCAGCTAATTTTAACATCATTTTGATTTCAGATGTTGCCGACATTCTGAAGAACATGCCTGGTATTCCAGTTTTCGAATCGTAGCCCAATCCTGTTGTTTTATTGATCGTTTGGTTCTCATGTTGTCAATTTTCATTCTGTCGTTGTTATGATTAATGTGTGAAAATTTCCACTTTGATTTTTAGTCTTCTGTTTTAGTCTTGACCAACGTTCCACCGTTAATCAGTTCATACAATTTTAAGATTGTGAATGTAACTTTTGTTGTTGGACTCAGATCAGATTGCTATTTCTTTCAGAGCAGCCAGACGATTATCTCTATTTCCGTAACGTTTCCGGATAAACGCCAATAAGTTTTCCATTTACAGTTCGAACGGGAACTCTATAAACTATAAATTGAGCAGACAATATTTAGTGGAAGATTCGCAAGGCCGAAAAAAACATTTAGTTTCACATATAAAGAATCGTGTTGAAAAGAGACGCTAAATTTTGTGCTGAATCAGGATAATGAGGCTTCATTTGTCTACATCATTCTGTCTCCAGAATTTCTAAGTATCCAGTAGCGGTGCATGATGGTAAAAGTTCGCTGTGGTATGGAGCAGTAAGGTGGTCGCTCTCATCAGCGGGCGCATAGAGGGTGACGATGTGTGTACTTCTACTTCACGTTCGCCCCTAGAATGGCCTAGAATTTAGGTGGAAGCAGGTTACCTTTAGAAGATTATTCGGGTGGAGAATAATGCGAAAAACCGACATCTGGGCGCAACCAAATACTAATTAGTTGGAAAAACCCGAGGGTTATTGTCCATTCATTTTCATTTCGAGTAGAAATCAACATAAATGGAGAAGATATTCGAAATTAGGAGAGTTTCGGACAAAAATAGTCTCCCAAATGATTTCAGTTGTCACAGTATCGACTGAAAGTCGACTTTTGTGCACAACAAAGGAAAACACAATAGTAGTCAAAGGCTACACTATATTTCGCAGCGGAACTGGTTGTATAAACTGAAAAGACGCACATAAGAAAGTAGTACCCCGTCGTAGTAACGCGGACTGGTAAGATTCCACGCTCAAAAGTCTGGAGGTCACGACGGCTGTGCACCATGATGCCTTCCCATACTATAACACCTCATAACACCTCAACCACAAGAACCATCACATTTGACAATAATTCTGGGAGAATTGTGATTCTATCCTCGTCCCCGCCATATGAGGGTGCGTTCAGAATCACGGCTCAGAACGAAACTTCTCTCTTCCGAAAAGAGCACACAGCTCCAATCCTAACCGGTCTCGCCGATGCGTGATGGTCAAAGGAACACAATGTAGCGGTCGTAGGGCGGAGAGAACGTTACCGCGCAGTCGTCGTGCCACAGTAGTGCGTCAGATGGCTTGCCTTGAAGTCCTGGTAACGTCATTGCAATCACAGGAGCTGATCGACGTGGACCTTTTCCTGCCTGCTGCGTAAAGTAGCCTCCTAGTGGTCATTCCTTGAGCAGTTAACTACTCCGAGGGATGACTCGTGCCTGCCTCCTCTCCTTTGAGCAGTAGCACCGACCGGCACGTCAAACAACGCTACGGGCGATACTGAGCTTCTGAGCTACACTCTCATGGTTCAACCTTCTTCGAGTTTCCCAATGATCCTTCTTCGTGTGGATTCATCCAGTGATCTCTGCGGGACATGGTACTAAAAGATACCACCACATACTGTGTAGCTATCGCTAATTAACATGAACTTTTCCATATCTATCAGCTGCCTCGATTTGCGCTGGCTGCCATATTTCGCGCCTTATTTGAACATTTCTTCTACGACGGGAAGTCCAGCTTTCTGTGATTAGCAGCTCCCACACTTGAATTCATTTCCACCCGGTCCTCGAAGTTCTATGTGGGGGACGGAACATTCACCCATAACTGGATGGACGCGGCAAACCGTGCGGCGAAATTCGTGGTGATTAAAACGACTCTGGCGCCCATCACTAGGGCACAAATTCGAGGTGGGATATATAAATAGCATCGGTTAGCCCTACTACCCAATCTACTTGAAACCC
This sequence comes from Haemonchus placei, assembly GCA_900617895.1. Classification (NCBI taxonomy): domain Eukaryota; kingdom Metazoa; phylum Nematoda; class Chromadorea; order Rhabditida; family Trichostrongylidae; genus Haemonchus; species Haemonchus placei. The sequence continues at coordinate 28,842 of UZAF01017607.1, forward strand.
GTGCCCCAGAGGTAGGCGCTAAAGCCATTTCAAACAGCACGAATTTTGCCGCGCCATCCATTTCTGGGTGGATGTACTCATACCCGTTTTATGTTACGTCCATCTCGTCATTAAGTTTTGCACACCAGTGTGTGTCAGCAAAGTTAAGTGTAATTCGCACAAAATTATTGCACTAATTCGCCTATGGAGACGTACAACGTTTTAGGCATTGCCGCGAAAGACTCATCCGTCGCATAATGCGAAAGATGAAATGTTCTAGTGAGTAAGTAATCTATTTATTGAAGTGACTGCTTTCATGAAGTACTGTTGGGCATCAACGTTTGCATTCCAGAATCCACTGATCGCGTGTGACGCCACTAGGAGCTGTGCCTTTGAATTTGTGACACGGTATTTTTGTATCTGCATTTTCGTATGAATAGAATCTGTGCAAGTTGATTTGTTTTTTTTTCTGCTTTGCTTTTCCCAACGTCAGTACTGTTGGCAATCCTTGAACTGTGTGGTTGTGTATTCGTAACAGTACGTTAAGCATAGTCGTACTGGTGCGGACGACCGAGAAATTCCTGGTTGCAACCAAAAGTAGGTTGTCGTAAACTCTCACACTATTCGCAACACGGCAGGTCATTCCGGTCATAAAATGAAGCCATAAAATAGGTAGTTTTTGGAATGACCCCTTTCAAAACCGATTTTTCTAGAACATTCATTCCTGAACATTCATTTTGTAGCTGTAGTCTTGTTCAACAATAATAGAACTGTTTCATTTCTGATACCCGTAAACATGGAAGAACCCACTCAACTACACCTGGCAATTTGTAAAGAGTACAAAAGAGGAACACGATAGAATACCTTTTCGACTGTGGAGAATGTTAAAATGAGCGGGGAAAGCATACAGGAGGGATTTCAGTGCGGTAAACGTATATACTGTGGCGGTCGAGAGTTCAACAAATAGTAAAAAATAGTGGTAAAACTAGACGAGGGTGGACAAAATCGTCTAATGGTTGCCAATGTTGCCAAGTACTTTCAAATCATCCGGAGCTCGTACCACCCATTCTGGCCAACCACCAAAGTAGATGCGAGCATCGTAGTCGAGACGTTTCAAGGACCACCAAATCAACGATGATCGCAATGATGTGGAGCAGTATACAACCTAAAATGATTTTTTCTTGGAAATCAACTAGACCAAGCAGGCTTGACTCGAATTTGAGTAACATGCAATTTCATGGAATGCTTTAGAATCAATTACTCTTGGTCCTTCCTATCTCCAAGCGATTATTTAATAAGTTAAATCTCCCAAAAATATGTGGGTGACGCAAGTTTCTTGTAAGCTCAACGGGAGCAGTGCTGTACAAACATGCAAAAGGAAGCGAGCGCTCTTATATTCAACTTTTGATAATAAAGGATGAAAGATAAAGTTTCTTGGCGACTGGTCAGAAGAGTGGTAGCAGGCTGGGAATCCTTAGCAGTAACAGATCCTCAACAATATCGTATGACACTAAGGCAACCGCTCGGGAAGATATCTCAATCACGTTTGATTGACTTTTGAAAGGTTTGTGTTATCGCAAAATGAAGTGATGGCTACTCACCACAGGTTTGCTTCGTGAAAGACCAGCTGCAAGGAAAACTTGCTGGATTTCGCTCGTGGATCGCCATTTGTTCGATTTCCAGTCATACATTGCATCGACTGGAATATTCACCGCTCCACGAATGTGTCCGTAGAGAGCTCCAGAGGCTTCGCCATTGTATTCCTGAACAGCTCCTTCAGTCGCGTCTTGCAAACTGCGAATGCTGGTGCTTCTCTTTCTAGTGCGTGCTAGTGCGTTATGAAGCAAATGGTTGAAAATTTTTGGTAACCTCTTTAGTCTGGGCGTCGACCACATCGAATGTGCGCAGCTCTGTGTTAAGAAGAACATCATCAAATGTAATCACCAAGGATTGGTTCCATGATGAGAGTAAATTGCCTGAATGGGAGTTTTCTCGGTCAGAAATGTATACCATTACTCCAAAAATAGGTAAGTATTACTCATGTCAGGCCTACCTTGTGCTCTATCTAAATCATCGCCGCTGTCAGTACGGTACTGTGACGATCTTGCTTGTTGAGCTTTCCATGCGAGAAAGCCACCACTGAGTATCGAGACTCTGCGATGTCCGAACAACTGAAAATATACTCCATTCCCGAAGTAGCAGGAGTACTTTAGGACAAACCTTGAATATCCACGCCGCATATGTACTCCAGATCATCTGACCACGGTCGTAAATGACTACATGGCAATCGTTGTCCACTCCGAGCGATCTCATATATCTAGAATGCATGACTATTATTTTTTTCTTCAATTCTCGATGACTAAAGAGTAGCTTTAAGGTCAAGGGAATTGATTATTGAAATTTTATAAATGAACGCTTTGCAAATGCTCTCATTACTTCCTGACTGAGCAGGACGTCGAGGGCGAGCCAGTGTGTGTCAGACGCTTCTCGACCGTAGCGAATGGCGACATCGACAAGCTTCATTATTGCTTAGGATATGAAGTAGATGTATATGAAAATCCGCACAGGAAATCGCAATGCCTACTAGAGGACGTAAGGCTACAGCCTGCCATAGAGCGAGGCGCTCAAATCAAGAAAGTCATGAGCTCATTGTTCCTCTGCTCAATGATGCTTTACTATGAGATCCTAATGGAGTATCCTGCGGTAAACGCAGGAGTAGTCTGTTCACAACCGAGAGAAATGGTGTTTCAAGCCTCCATTTCAAACCTATAACAAAGAAATTTTTGGTTGTGATGAAAAATGCTCCATCACACCTGCATAGACTTCGATGGATGAGCTGGAAGGTTTGGCATATTATGACTAACCCACTAACCCATGTTTACCTGACCTCAACTCATATGGCTGCCATAATTTCACAAGACCACAGGCCTGCTTTAACGGCAAAAAAGTCAACATCGCCAGGGAATCAAGAAGGTAGTAGATGCATGGATAGCGTTGCGCCTCTCGTTTTTTTGGAGGAATCACATCAGTGCCATGTCTGGTTGATGGAAAGACATTCTGACTAAGAAGTGCCACTACTTTGATCACTGATCTAACTTCAAAGCGGTAGTTATTTTATGTTGGAAAATCCGACTGAACTCTTTCGAAAGTTTTCGAACACTCTCACACGAGGTAAGGTATGAAATCAAAGCGGAAGAAGTGGTAGTAAAAAATCGGTTTCACGTTTCATACTGTATGATGCTATTGTCTTCTGATGGGTCTGGGCTTTGGAAGAGATCTTTTTTGCGCCGCTCTCTGAAGATCTTATTAGCAAAGTATCTACCCTTTTGACTCGATATTTTTGTTAACTGCTTTATTTCGCTGCAGTACGCGCTTCGAAAGTCTTACAAGGTTGGCGATTTATGGACAAAACTTTAGTCTCGTACAAGACTCGAACCCGTACTTGTGCTTTCCGGGCACCGTGCTCTATTCCTTACTTTACCGAGACACCGCTTGCCCTCTCCTTCTTATCTATCCTTTCTCCATCACTCAATTCTGTAGCATGACAAAAATTTCGCCATGCATGAAGCGCCTCGAGCCTATAGTTCCTTTTTCTAGAACAATCAGAGTGAATGATGAAACCTACCTTCGTTAAAGCTTGGGAAAGATTACCTCTGGAATTGAAGTGGGTGAACAGGCACTCCAGAATGACTGAGATTTGAATGGTAGAGCAGACGTGCCGTTTCGATGTGTTCGGTGATATATTGTTCCCTGAAATCTTGACCCTTCCACAATTGAGCTCATCAGTGCTAGCGAAAATAATTCAAGCGCATTTCCAACAGTTTTCCGTCCCAAGCAGAAGATTTTATTTAAGTGATGCAGTCAAATGTTCAACAGGTTCAAGACGAGTTCTCGTTAGGCGCATCAGAGCATTTGCAAGAGAAAATCTAACAAATGAATGGCACCAAGATTGCCACCATTCTCTCGGGATGAAATTTTACATTTTGAATTTGGTGATGGCCATTATTATCAACCTTCCTCGAATTCTTTAAGCAAAGAACCCCTTCATATGGGAGCTCCCACGCCCAGAACTAACTCGATCTCTGATGTACGAATTTAACAGCGGAGGCTTACTCTTCCATGTGATCAAATTGAGCATTGTATGTACTTGGGCACTGGATCAGACATTGTGGTGCCGGTGGCACGTCTAATGATTCTGAGGTGCAGCATTCGCCTTTGTAGAATTAAGGACAGAATCTTTGGCATTAATCGGTCTCGTTTTGGAATGCACTCCACATGAGACCCTCATAAAGAATCGTAGTGGTGGATTATAAGCATATTCAGACTTTTCGTAACTTTTGATGACCAGCTGCTAGACAAGCCGGCGCTTTTGGTCTTCCATGCGAGTCCGGTATCAATTAGGCGAAGGAATTGAAGGTTACAAATACTAATTTCAATCAATTTCAATATCTGGAAAAGGTTTATTCAGGGATGATTCAAGGCGTATTCTCATTATCAAGGGAGTTCTAATTTCTTTTCACATTCAAAAGCTAAGATCAGACGATTGTGCCTTAGCAACTCTGATGTTCCCACCAATGACTGACCGTTAGATCCGGAAAAAAAACTTTATCAACTATTTTTTAACATTTGGAAGATAGTAGGTGAACACTACGAGGTGAGTGGCAGGGCAAGGGCGCCATATCACACTTGTATGGTCCGATGATCGAACTCCGGATCGTATTGGCCCAGACTAAGCAGACGTTTCGTCTCTCTGGGGTTCATTAATTGGTACAAATTTCGTTTGGAGACAAAAGCCCTGACTTGTGCATCGGCTGGACACTGAAGGTCTTTGTATCGGCCATATACCCATTCAGATTGCCATGGATGCCCAATGCTGGGTTGCATTTCTCAGAAAGGATTTTACGTCAAAGAAAGAAGAAGCACTATAGAAGTATCCTTGCAGTCTTATACTGAGCTCTTTTTCGAAGGTAGTTAACGGGAAGGTAGTGGGGACTCAAAGACTCTCCCAAATCGAGAAAGGGATACCGAAATTTAGCACTTGTGAATTCCCTCTTAGCCAGTCCTCGACAAACAATTTCCCAGTATCATGTAATAGGAGCGTGAAGGCTGTAAAAAATCGAAAGAACTGAACTCGGTTGAAGAGTGAACCATTCAAATTGATTTGCAAGTTTTCAGGAATCCCTACGAATGACAAAAAAAAAACGGTTTTTTTTTTGAAAGAGAAACGAGCAAGTTTAACACGATATATTGTTGGCCCACCTGCTTATGACTTCGTCACCGGTACTCGCTTCGAAGAGGCAGATCTTCCGTTTTGTAATAAGCAGAGTAAGGAGGTGATTGGCGGTGATGTCGGCTTCGTACTTGCGGGGAAGCGGAGGCATGTTTAGTGTCGAAGCTTCGTTTGAAACATCCTAGAACACTATAATAGTAAAGATGAATCTCAAATAGCTGTTGTGATGCTGGGCAAAGAGAAAGTGGGAATCGGAGGGTCCTGGAAGTGCAGAAATAGCAGAAGATATGTCAACGATAACCTCCACCTCTCCATGGGGGGTGTGATATGTTTGACTCGTTCGTGATCCGTACAACAGCAAAGCAATGATGGTGGCGACAAGAACGAGAAATATGGCTGCGATACCTCCGGATAGTAGGATAACCCTCCATCTTGGAGATGAACGCTGAAATTACCCACCGTTAACCATTTGACGTGGTCTTGGGTTATGTTCACTTGCCTTTTTAGGGTTGTGTATGGCCAAATGGGTAGGTTTCGCTGGAGGAGGCACCGGTGGTAGCGCATTCACAACCTAAAATCGGGAATTTATAGATGAAATAAGCGATTCTACCCATAAGGATTCATTTTCAATCGCCTTCCGATCGGCTCCCGGGCTAGTCATTATCCATTCATCATCACTGTATCGAAGAATTTCGGCGCGACCTTCAAAAAGTAGGTTGTGAACCTAATTTTCGGGCATCATAGGCAACCGATAAGGACTTTCGGTTTGGTGGGAGCGAGCCGTTTCACTTAAGTTTGACAAGTAGTATAATATTGCTAGCCTTCGAAAGTGGTTTCGCAAAATTTTCTAGAAGTAGAAACATGTTGGTTCCCAAAGGGCAAGTCCCACTGGTGAATTCCGAAAGGAGTTTGACCTTGCACTTACCAAAAGGGACTCTCGAAATATAGTGCTAATTTCGTGCTATGATACGGTACAATAGGTTATCGTATCTGAGAGATTGTAGAGAATTGTAAATACCGAAGATCTTTCGTGCGAGAACTTTTTAGCAATAAATAATCAGTGAGAATTGGAATATGAGGAAAACGTCATTGTAAGATTTGCGAAAATTCGAAAAGTTTCGGGCTCATGGGAGCCGTTGATGAAGTTCAAAAATTTTAATTCATTCAATATACATAATGAACAGCGCAGAGGTGCTAAACAGCTACAGTTTGAAAAAATGACTCTATTTTATCACATGGCGAGTGTTCGGACCATAAAGAAGGATTAGAGGTTAGATGGATCAAATTATAAAGAGATTAGCCGGCTTACCAATCGGGAGTACAACAACGGCCGCATAGTATAAACAGAGATGAAACGGAATACAGACTCAAAGACGGAAGGGTTTTTCACCTGTGATCCTTGAGAGATGAGAGGACGTTGTAGTACTACTATAGACATCTCCTCGGACTCGATGGTTAGGGTGCGGTAGGAGGTCTGCGCACAGGTCGCATCCACTGCCTCGTCTTGGTTATCAATGGTTGCAGCCGTAATGTTGAAAGGGAATGAGAATGTCGAGTAGAATCAGGTGATTGCAATTTCAGGGAGAACGAATGCTTACAGCGAAGCAGGCGAAGCCAACTAGCGGGTTGGGTGGAGAAGAACTGCGAGAATGACGGCGCTCAGTGGGTGATATGATGAGCAATCCGAACGCTTTTTTCGCGACCTAGAGCGATTCTGAGGACAGCTGTCAAAGAAATAAATCAGTGTATAGCGTGACCCCAAGTAAGGTCATTACTGCCTTATCGAGACGTCACAATGTACCTTTGCAATGGTATCACTCAATAAATCTATGATTTTCAGTCGGCACATACAAAGCCTTCGTCTCTTTCTTACGCGGTGGAAGGCTGACTTTTTCTAGGTTCCTCTGGGAAAAATATTCTCAGCAACCCACTGCCTTTGATTTCGGTTCCACTAACCCCTTAGATGGATGTTTGTCGTGAGAACTAAGCAGCTTTCTGTTACTTTTTTCTAGCAAAGTCGAACTACCTTGAATTTCAAGAGTTTTTGTAATGACCCTTCGTTCACTTGACTTACTTCTATTGGAAATTGACAGGGATACTTCGAGATTAGTAGGCCGAATATTTCCTAGTATTTCCAAATATTTCCTATTTCCTAATATAGTCAGTCCACTTTGCAGAAACCCCCGCCTAATTCTACTCCTCTGGCTATTTCTCACTTGGTTTCCTCTGACTGGAAAAGTTAATTGAAATCCAGCGATCATCAGCCGAGAAAGCTCGTTTACTATTTTGGTCTCACTGAACATTTTGGTTCGTAAAAGTGAGTTCGACTATTTCCAATGGGAATAGTTATGGCACGCACTACCCACAAATGCATCGGAAGTCAGTATCCATGATGAATGAAAACTGAGATGAAAATGCGACAGAAGGATGGGGCAAATCTTTTCAAAAGTTCCGAAATAAATGAAGTGTGTTTACAACCGCAGCATCCGCTAATCTCAAAACAGTCTAAGAAATTCCGCAGTCACAAATTCATTGGAAAAGTGTGCGCTGCTTTCCTAAAATCTTACTGCAGGCAGGTGGAACCTCGAACTTTTATGCGCCTGCATTTACATGAGGAAGAAAATACGCGTGAATGGGCTTGATAGCGGCATGCTTCAGTTCATAAGTATAAGGTAAATAATGGCAGTTATTAAGGTCCATGTGAGACTGAAATTGGAACTGTTCTATTACAACTGAAAGGGAATGTTCAGGAGAGTCAGTTGAGAGGGTTGGAGCTATTTTCATCCCCTTCGTGGACTACAGTAAGCGATTTAAGGTACCGAATTTCACAATCCATCATAATGGCTCTGCCAGTTACACCAATTTCCAACTTCGCCGAAAGGGACTTAATAGCGCAAACCCTTGCTACAACTTTTCAGTTATTTTTCATTTTAGGCTTTTTTCTTTCTTTAAATTTCTATGCTACCGCGCTTTATATTTTAACTATAAATTCGAAAAATTCTGGTCTGAGAGAGCAATGTGACATAATCAGAACTGCTCCTTCTACCTATTACACTTTTTTTGAAACATGTTTGACTTGGGACTCTAATCCTATACTTAAACCCAAAAAGACACTGGGTCTCTTCCTTATCAGCTACCAACTGGCAAGTTAGAAATTGAAAAATTCTTTTGGATTTTTGAATGACTTTTGGAACAGAGTGGACAACGTTCGCCTGCAAAGAAAAACGAATAAAAGGAATGCTATTGTTTGTTTTATTTGAGCAAAGCTCATAGCTATTCAAAATCGTTTTTAGTGAGAAGCCAGTCACTGGACGACCACTACTCTAGTCATTATTTGTTTACTTTTTTCCCTAATTTTGCTAGATATCTTTACAGTTACACGAGGGTGAACGTACGATTCTTCTTGTACTGTCTGGTCGACTTGAATGACTGTCTCCCTCTCCAGCGCTGATTTCTCCATAAAAGTAGTCGGGATCTTCATACTCCTTAAAGAGAAAAGTGTTTCAAGTGCTTGAAAGTTTGAAGGTGGGCTACGCGCTGCTCTCTCCTGTCATTCTCACAGATTTTCGATACATTCAACGTCACTTACTCTTTGGGTTTCAGTCACCGTCTTGTAGTCTCCGCCATACTCTCGCATTCTGTAAAATTACTTCATTCATTGTGATTTCATGATGTGGACGATGAAATCCAAAATAGGCCATCCACGAGAATAAGAAAAGTCTAGACAAAGGAAGTAAACGATGTTCACGGAGACCGCCGAGCGAAAGTAATGGGTGACACTGCGAGGGCTCCTCTAATAAAGACGAAAAGGATTGAATTGAAGTTTTCCTCAAAATCTATGAAGTTCATTCGGTTGCAGTCTTTTCTAGAGAGCTCCCAAAACATACCTTCCCGGGATTGAGTGTTACGATAATGGCCAGATCCTTCAACTTCAATGCTTCGGCAATACATAAATGTCTATAATGTCGATAAGTTATCTATTAGGTTTTCCGGGATGTCAATTCAAGGTAACTTACGTAAAACTATGCAACGCTCCCGCTTCATTGCCATACCAAGCAACCGATTCCTACGATGGTGTACTGAGGTAGCTGCTACCCATATTTCCTGTTAGTTTAACTCTTATATATTGCTTTCGGGAACACAACATTGTTAATGTGACTTATCGCTCAGTAATCCCATGTTTACGGCCCTACTGGCGGAGGTGGTGTATCGACATGGGTTCACTATCACACACACACATGGCCCGGGTTCAGTTCCCGGTTCGATACTATTCTAACCAACAGGATCTTCTATCTCTCCGAGATCGGTCAGTTGGTACAAGATTCGACTGAGTGGATGAAAGGACTGACTTATACTTTGGCTGGCACACCCGGAGTATATCAAAAAAGCTGGTTCTTTTTGAGAGTCAAAGGCCTGTTGTTCAAAAATTATAATTGTTTCAAGCCTTTCCAGGAATATATGGGTCAACGTGAGAGAGGTTTGTCAAAATAGGAGCTATGTGAATTGCTCTAAATAAATATGTCACTTCCGCTGGATAGAAAACAAAAGCATTTGTGTTCGAAATAATAAGGCGTTCTAAGTGCTAAAAACAAGTGGCATCGCTATCACACGCATGTTTCGAAGTGCAATTCCCTCCTTGAATTATACAAAGCTCTGGTTAAGCAGTCCAGCATCCTTTCAGAGTCGGCTCGCTGGCATAAGACCCCTTCAACATGCGTAAGGAATGAGAAAAATAAGCCCAACGCCCAAAAAAATATAGCAGCATTGGTAGGATTTGTCCAGCCGATAGATTAATTCCAGCCACATTTTCTTACTTCTTCGGTGATGCAACTGTGAATATTCGACCTCCATCAGTTAAGTATATCTTTTCCTGCTTTTTTCTGCAAGGGATCACTCACCCCCCCCCCCCCCCCCCCCCCCCTCCTTTCCCCTGAAACAGTGAACTGAGGAATCGGTAGTGTTTTTCAAAAGGATAATAGGGACGGAAATGGCTGAGAAGGAGGAAGAAGTTGCATGCACACCATAGAACGACTATGACGGTCACGATGGATAGCCGGCTGCTGTCGGTTTTGTAGGACAGAAAACCATGTAAGATAGTGATCTAAAAGGTAGAGGAGACAGGCGGTGATCGGTTGGCGACGCGATAGCTTAGCGACCACACGGCTGCGCCAAACCCCATTTCCAAAGCAAGGCCGAGTCGATCGAGAGTTGTTTCCCATCGCTCACAATTGCTAATTCGCTTATTAGGAAGAGACGAGTGGACATGGTAGTGATGTAATCGCACGAATCCTTGCTGACCAGTGTGTTTCCCACTTTTTTTTCCCAATTTTTGGCATTCAATAGTTGTAAAAGAAGGGGCAGATTCTTTCTTCTTCTCATGCAACTCAGTCGTCAAATAACGAAAGCCCCACATAGTAGCAAATCAGCAGAACGACATTTCTTAGCGCTAGGCAGTCATCCAAGGCTAAATACCGAGACGACCTAATTTGTTAAGAAACATAACATGACTTGGGGTTGGGCTCAATCTAACATCTAACATGGTATTTAAATAGTGCTGAGGCTGAGAATTATACTGGAATAGTTTGTTCCTCCTTCGATCCAAAATCACAATCAGGGAGCCCGTCAGGGTCCCTGATGTATTACGGTTTTCTTTCTGTTTCAGTTGTCTGCAAATTTTCTTTGTGGCAGTTCTGCGCCTTTAGGGCAACGTATGTGTCGCTGAATGTAATTTTTACTCGATTAATGATTCAGGTTCTGAGTGTTCGTGCTACTGAATGAATTAATAAATGAATAAACTTTTTACCGAAATTCACCCTCCAAGTAAACGAAGTGATCGTGGATGTTCGCTCAACAGCATTTTTCGGAGCGCTGGCCTATCCCTTAAGTACCGTGGATTTCTACTAATAAGTTCAAGTAAGTGTGTGGGAAAATAATGATGCACTGCTATACTTCTGCTGTAGTTCATTTCCTAACAACTACTTGGTCTACGTCGAGTAAAATTTAGTCGCTTACTCCAATGGAAATCGGGTCTGATGGCTAATTCATCAGTTGAGTACCGGTTTTTCATTACTTTCCTTGAAAGCAGAAGCGCGTTCATTCGATATTGATAAGCTGCAAGTTGGCCAGTTTCACGTTCACACTTCGAATACAGTTCCTATTTCGACCAGAAATCCGTAGCATACTTTGTTTTGAATGCAGGGCGTTCAGGTAATAAAAGTTGTGATTGACGCTAACCGAAATTCTTGCAACTGTATTCACTCGCCTTAACACATCTAAATGAGGGGTTTCATAATTTCGCGGGAATGACAGCTGAAAATATCAGCAATTCACCAGAAACAAAAAGTAAGTCCACTAACCGCAAGTCTACTCACGCTACCGGCGCGATTGTTCATGAGGCTAGGTTTGGTACAATCTCTGCTCCTAGACTCCAATGCACTCCAGGACTGGACTGCACCAGATTGTGGAAGCAAATCCGTCACCCGGAAAAGGTCGTTTAAGTTACCAAGATAAGAAGATTAGAAAATCTCATGAAATCCGACACTCTTCTTGTCACGACCTTAGCGAAGGCTCCGACGGGAATTTGCATCGGCGATGGAGCCCCGCAAAGTCGCGGCTGTTGGATTTCTGGTGCCCACCGCACCTGAGGGTTGACGGGAGTGCGCCTGCGAATGCTCGTGGCGTTTTGCCTCTATCCTGCTGCGGGAACCGGTAGGGCCTTCCAACCCTCCAACAGAGCCAACGGTTGATGATCGGGACGGAAGAGACGAATGTCCGAGAAGAGTGAACAAATGGCGGACGTCTGGATGGAACGACTACGATGAGAGCCGGATGACTTGAAAAGAAGCGGAAGAGGATGACGGATGGAATACGAGGTATACCGATGTAGATATGACACGGTTATATTATACTCCTCATATTCTTCAAATAACACGAATGGACAAATACATATGTAATTGATCTTCTGCATATGAAGGTAAAGGCACGAACATGGCATAAAACTGGCATATAGGTAAAGTAGTAAGACTAATATAGTAAAGCATGGTAGTGTGATTAGAAGATGCGATGTAACAGTGAAGACGAACCATGGTACTATACAGGGTGGGCCAAAATTATGATTACAGCGCGCGCTGACGCTCATCGCGAATTTTTTCTGAGGGCATAGCAATTCGTCCGCTTTCTTCTATTTCACAAGGTAGTTTACATTATTACCTTCCTTATGATACTAGACTTTTGGTAGATTTTGGAAATAATGTAAGCGTAATTACCCTGTAAATCGTCAAATAAAGAAATCGTCACTTCGCATTTACAAGCACTTTTGGCACGATGCATCTACAGACGATTCAGCGTAACAAGGCAAAGGGTACATTCGATTATAAGACACTCCCGAGAGTTGGGAACAATTGCAGATAGGAGTGGTAAACCTAAGAGGCCTGCGGTAAATGAATGGATATCTCATGAAGTTTTCTGCGCGAAATCGTGAAGCAACATCTTCTTCAGTTCTTTCACCGTTTGGCTTGCAGAGATACTTGTCTTTTCGATGATTTCCCGCCAGTTACTGTAAGAATCTACAACAACCAAGTAAAATAGTCCAAAAACAGTTCTTGCGAAGTCGATGTGAATCCTTTGCCACACATAAGCTAGTGTCGACCAAGCTTCCAAAGAAGCCT